>JANHZU010008879.1:18312-28633 GCA_032468055.1 Acrochordus granulatus | reverse complement strand
GGGAATCTTCAGCATCTCTGTTTACTTATTTATTAAATTTATATGCTGCCCATCTTGCCTAGAGGAGACTCTAGGCAGCTTAGAACCAATTAAAGCAACATAAAACCATAATATAAATATTACTATTATTGTGAAGGCTGCTGCTGCTGCTGCCCAAATGATGCTAAGCAAAGAAATGCTTCAAAAAAAGAAGCAGAACTGTGAACCAGGAAGGCAAAGTCAGATAGAGAAGCAGCCACCTTCGTACTGATCTTGCGTCAATTTTATTGCCTTTCTAAGATCCAATTTTGTGGGGGTTTTCCCTTATTATATGAAAAAAAAGATAAAGGTTTCCCCTTTCAGTCGTGTCTGACTCTAGGGGGCAGTGCTCATCTCCAATTCACAGCTGAAGGGCCAACCTTGTTCAAAGATGCTTCTGTGGTCATGTGGCTGGAATGACTTTATGCAAGGCGCATGGAATGCTGTTACTTTCCCACAAAATTAGGTGGTACTTCTTTATCTACTTGAATTTTACATGCTTTCAAATGGCTACTTTGGCAGGAGTTGGGGCAAGTAATGGGAGCTCACCCTGTTATGCTTGGGTCTCAAACTGCCGAGTTGCTGACCTGGCTGACAAGCCCAGCGTCTTAACCACTCGACCACCACATCTGCATGAAAATACCAACATTTTTGTACATTCACTTGTAGAAATTAAAGCAAATACAGTCGTCCTTGGTAAAGAAATGAATTTTAGGAAATGATACATAGTCGTGATTAAAATTTTCATTCAACAGAAGAGAATATAATATTGATTTAAAAATTGACCAAGATGTGAAGGAAGATAGGAATGTGCACATGGGGAGGAGGTTCATTAACCACCCCCAAGATGACATACCCTTTGGGACCCGAGGCCAATTGAGCCAACTGGCAGAGCCAGGTTTTGAGGCCCCTCTGGAAGGTCAGAAGGATTGGTGCGGATCTCACCTTGGGGGACATGATGTTCCAGAGGGTGAGAGCCATGGCGGAAAAGGAATTCCTTCACCAATGAGGACACCAACGTAGGTGTACACCTACACCTTTTTGCTGGCACAGGGGTGTGGACCCATCCCAGTGAGGCAAGACAGTTCCTCTGTTTGCCAGATGTCAGGATGTAACCAATGATTACTAGCTGCATTGGGATTAAATTGAGAGACAGGGCACGGTCCTGACTTCCTTTTATGCTCAATCCTGTTCCTAGGCAGGTGTAGAAGCCATGAAAATGTCATGATACTCACCATGTTATCATGGCTGGCACTACTTGCCTATGGCTTCGCTTATCAAAGGAGGCCCTTGCTTTTGTCTCTGATGCCACATGGGCTGTTCTAAACTGCCGCAGTGCTCAAGGGTCATAGATTCCATAGAGAGCTCCCACACTAAACTGAGGTGAAATCTATGGGTCTTATGAGCATCTTATGGTTCCCAGAGGTTATTGTAAGAGCCCTGATTTATCCTTCTGCCTATTGTTCCTGCCTGGGGAAGAGAAGCCCTGGCTTAACTGGCAGTGATGGGTGGAAATTCAGAAGGTGGTTCTGCACAGGGGAAGAGAGAGGTGATATCCATCCCGAATTATGTTGTCGAGTCTGGCTGATAATCCACCTGGCCCTCGGGGGCAAGGGAAACAATTCTCTAATACAGGTAGTCCTCAGATTATGACACTCATTTAAGGACCATTCAGAATTACCATGGCTTCAGAAAGGGTGTTTTATGGTTTGTAAAGCATTTCTGGCTGTTGTAAAAGGTTGCATCCCCCCATGGTCACATGACCACATTTTCAGCACTTGGCAAGCAGCTCACATTACAAGTGGTTGTAGTTCTGTGGTCACATGACTGATACTTTGCTGGTTCCCTGCAAAAAAACACCCATTTGGGATAATGGATTTGGATTTGCAGCTGTGTGATTTACTTAACAACTGCCATAAAAACAGTTGTAAAATTGGGTTCATTCACAAAGATGCCTCAATTTAACAACCATCATGAGTTATGACCAAAATTCCAGTCCTAGCTGCAGTCATAAATTTGAGGATTGCCTGTGTCTCTTTTCGCCTTTCACAACTTGTGATAAAAGTAAATAATAGTGCTTCAAAAGTGTCAGCATAACAGTGGCCACCAGCATAGCTAAGCCTGTCCCTGCTGCATTTCTTGCCTGCAGGTGCCCAAGTTCAAAGCCCACCTCCTGCCTCAGTTTGACCACATCAGCCTGCCAGAGAAGAAGGTGAAGAGCCCCACCAAGCCGGAACCCTTCCAGCTAGCGATCGATGCCCGCGGAGCTGTCCGGCAGAAGATGTGGCAGCAGCAGGTAAGACGCAGTAGTGTCCACAAACAAAAATAATCCAGAGCTGGCTTTGGCCCCCTGGCCATGGCTTTGGGTGGAAGCTCAGAAGCAGCCCTCAGAAATTGGGAATGTGAGGATCAGGTGACAGGGAGACCGTTTTCAGTTCAGGAGAAAAATGCGAGTGAGCTTGTGACTCTGCCTTTTTCCCTTAGAGGTGGTCAAAGGGAAAAGTGGATAGGTAACTAGCCTTGGGGAAAGTGTTAGGTGGACACACACATTAGGTCCCATTCAGAAGCCAGCCTCCTTCTGAAGTTAATCTTGCAGTCACTAGGAAATGGATTTACAGAAAGGTGACGGCCGTACGTGCTCCAGGGTCCATGAGAGCTATGTAGGGGTCAGTAAATGGCTTTCAGGATGTAGAAAAGCTGGTTGAGTTGCCTCTTGTGAGAGTGTGGCTCCAGAGCAGCCCTGAAGTGTTTGTAGCCTGAACCTGATCAAGGGTGTGATATGCTCAGGTACCAACCCAGATTGTTCAGGGTCCTGGTTGCCTTTCGCACTCATCCACAGGGAGTTGCAAAGGACAGCCGGCTCTACTTATTCCCTGTTGAATGAACATGCTCTATAACGGTTGGGCAGAGTTGACCATCTGAACCCAGTCCTTCCAAAATCAAACCCAAATCTGAAACCACTATCTAGATGTGCTGAGATATCTAGAAATCCACCAGCTTCTACTGCAAGTAGTCCTCGACTTAAAAACTGTAATGGAGCCTGCTCATTACAGTCGTAAGTCGTGACAGTTGTAAAATAGGTCATCATAGGGTTGATCTGATTTTGCTATCTTTTTTGCACTGGTTGTTAAGCAAATCACCATGATAATTAAGTGAACCCACAATTGTTAAGCAAACTCCTTGCTCGCTATGGAAGGTTAACGCAGTAAATGCCAGTTTTTGGCAAAAATGTACATTGCAATCATGTGACTGCAGGACACTGTAAACAGATGCAAAAGCAGTCTGGTTGTCGAGTACCAAAAATGCAGTTATGTGACCGTGGTGGTGTGAGGGGCTGTTGGAACTTCAGAACCAGGTTGTAAGTTCTATTGTGGGGGTGTCCGTTGTAACTACAAATGACCACTAAGCAACCAGTCGTAAGTTGAGGACTACTTGTAGCTGAACCACACAGGTTTTTTTTTTACTTGGACGTCCCCTTCGATTCCTTTTCCCCATAACCATCTCTCCCCTGCATATCTCCCCCAGTTAAAGGAAGAGATGAAGCGCCAGAAAGAAGCCACCTTATTCAAGGCCCAGTCCAGCAGCGTGCTATACCAGGAACCTTTTGTGCCCAAGAAGGACAGCAAGCTTCTTTCAGGTGAGGTGTCTTCAGGACTGGTCCACCTGATCTTGTCTGGCACGAGGCCTTCTTGTGCAGCAGAGCCTCTTTTCTGGGCATCTTCTGGAGCAGCCTTTGGCAAACCTTCTGCCTGGGCAGGAGTCAACCCATTCACCCCTTTCTTGGCTCCCTAAAAATCACTGACTTCTTGCTGCTTTTTCAAGGCCTTCATTCTGGGATGAGCCCCTCTGCTGGCTGGAGCAGAGGAAAGCCGAAAGGGATGTGCTGGGAGCAGCTCAGCTGCGTGTTTTCTGCCATGCAGGCAGCTCAGACTGTACAAATCTGGGATAAATTCAATCAGTATTTATATCTGGAAGTTTACCAATGGAAGAGACAAGCAAATGGTTCTGTTTTCAACCTCTGGGAATTCCATGTACATGCCGGTGCATGGCTTTCATAAATTCCACCTGCCTTATCTGGAAGTCCTACTCTCTTTGTACAGCAAAAATTTAAAGCAGGGTTTTCCAACCTTGGCCACTTTAAGATGGGTGGACTTCAGTTCCCAGAATTCCCCAGCCAGCCATGGGAGAATTCTGGGAGTTGAAGTCCACCAATTCTTAAAGTGGCCAAGATTGGGAAACCCTGATCTAAAACTTTGCTGTTTGCACATCTGTCTCTTGCATGTTTATCTAGAGCTGAATTCTGTGCTGGATCTGATCTCTTCAAGAGTTGGGCTTGTCTTCCTGCAGGACTTGGGCCAATAAACCTCTTGGCATTGGGGTCAGTTTGGGGAGAGAGGGTTAGTGGCACCCACCTTCCAAATATGGCTTCTGGGAAGGATGAAGCTTCAGAGTTGGTCCATACCGAACCCACATTTGGCCTGTGAAGTCCTAGGGGCTACCTGAGAACTGGCATTCCTTTGGCCTATTCTTAGGTGACCTCCTGCAGTGGATAGAATCTGGGCAGAAAATCTTACCTATTTCCACTGTCTTGAGAAAGCAGAAGGGGAATCTTCACCAGCGAGCTTCCTGAATTAGTTTTGAGGGCTGTTTCCATCTCAATTGCCCTGGGGCTGTTTCCTTCCTGTGTCCAAACTCAGAGCAAATATTTCCTGGTTCTACAGCGCCTGAAAACTTCGAGCTGGCTACGGAGCGGCGGGCCCGGGAACGGCAGGAGTTTGAGAAGAGGCTAGCAGAGCTTGAAGCTGAGAAGGCGCGCCTGCAAGAAACGACACGTCGCATCGAGGAGGAACGTGCAAACGAAGAGATGGCAAAGCTCCGAGAAACTCTGGTAAATGGATCTGTCGCTTTCTAGAGGAAGGATGGGGCCTTTGAAGCTGCTTCTCTTAGAAACCTGTTGCCTCTTGCAGTACCAGCTTGATAGTTACTACACGTAGCCCTCGACTTAGGAGTTGTAATAATTACCAGGCTGCTATTCCAAGGGACAGAACTGGGGGTGAACCATTTACGAGTCATAAATCGAGCAAGCCTGTCTTTCTAGGGCAGGAAAGGCTGTCCCTAAGGAAATCATAGTCACTAGCAGGGACCTCCAACCTTGGCAACTTTAAGATGTGTGGGCTTCAACTCCCAGAATTCCCGAGCCTGCTATAATTGGGTTAAGCCAGGTGTGTCCAACCTTGGCAACTTTTAAGATGTGTGGACTTCAGCTCCCAAAATTCCGCAGCCAGCATAGCCAGAATTCTGGAGTTGAAGTCCACACCTCTTAAAGTTGCCAAGATTGGATATGCCTGCTGGAGTTTTCCTTGTTTCTCATTCCAGGTGCACAAAGCCAACCCCATCCGCAAGTATCAGACCGTGGAAATCAAGTCTAGTGATCAGCCTCTGACCATTCCAAGATCTCCCAACTTCTCTGACAGGTTTCAGCGTTGATCTCAGATGACCCTGCACCCATCTGGTTGCAAAAGAGGCAGGGGGAGGCCTTCCCCCCCTGCTTGGCCTCAGGCTGTTTTTCACTTAGCTAGTGCACACAAAAACTTTTCTTAACTTGTGGTTCATCCCCGAGGCTCTTTGACCTCCAACCACCCCGGGAATGCACCCCTATTTTTACTAGGCTCCCTCCTTTGAAATGAGCCTCTTTGGTATTTATGTATGCCAATAAACAATTGTATACATGAGCAAAATCAGACACTACTGGAAACATTTCTCTTGGCCCCGTGGGAGGCCAGCTGTTATTTTCCTGTGTCCTCCTGGGGATGAAACCAAACCCTAAAACATGCCACATGCCCCCAACCCCTCCTTGTTTGTAAATAGCCCAGAATTGCCAAGTCAAGAACTCCTGATATTTTTGAATCCCTCATTGTTGGTTAGGGGCTGTGTTTTAAATAAACCTCTGCAGTATTGTGAAATTGCAGTGGTTTTGACTATGAGTTCTTTCTGTCTTTGGAGATTGAACCAAAGGGGCCAGAAATTATTCTAGAAGCTGCTTTTTTCATTTTCAGCAGTTGCAGCAGAAGCACACCTTTGTGGGGTGTGGCAATTTTTGGATTTGTTTCTGAACCCATGGAGTTGAATGCTGTTCCCAACCAGGAGGTAGTTCAATTCATATTGCTCTCTGGGGTCCTTGGTGCTCTCTGAGCTTGGTTAGTTTTTTTTTTTGCAGACCTTTCATTACTCAACAAGATAATAACAATAGTGCTAGTGGAGAATCTCCCCCCACCTCAGTAGCATTGATGATGTTATCTAGTTGGGTGATGAAATGTCTGTAAGAAAACAGCCAAGCTCAGAGAGCACCCAGGACTTCACAGTTCAACCCTGAGCTACACTTCTTCCCTTGGTAATATTCCTTCTTGCATGACATCTCCTAAAATCAAGCTCAGCTTCTGGTGCCCTTATGGGTAACACCAAGAAGTTTTCTTGGCAATGCATGTGCCAAAGTGGACTGATCTCAGGAAAGCTGAGTAGAGTTGGATCTGTGGATAATCATAGGATTGTGGAGATGGAGATGAACCCAAAGATCATCTACTTCTGTGTTTCTCAACTTTGGCACCTTTAAGATATATGGACTTCACCTCCCAGAATTCCCCAGCCAGCATAGTTGAAGTCCACATGTCCTGAAGTTGCTAAAGTTGAGAAATATGCTCTGGTCCAGCCCTCTGAGCTGCGCAGGAAATCTGTAAAGCTATCCTTGAGAGGAGTCTGTCCCCTTTTCCTTAAAAACTTCAGAGATGATGGGCCTGTTGTCCCACCAGCAATAGTCTTAACTTCAGGAAGATTTTCATTATATTAATGACCTCATTTGAGAGGTCATCAGTAAATCACAGGGCTTCAGACTAAGTGGGAAGATGTTTGAAGACCACCTGGAAGCTACAACTGGTCCAAAATGTATAAGCACAAACAGAGTTGGGTGTCCCTAGGTTTGTCCATGTTTCACCTCTGGTGCTTGAACTGCATTTGCTCCCTGTACTTTCCACTGCAATCCAAGAGGATGGCCTTTAAAGCCAGAGGATCAGATTATTTGCAGAACTGCATCTCCCTGGGGGTATCAGCTTCTGCCACCAGGTCAGAGGGGCTCCTGGTCCTTCCTGAAATGTTGCACCTGGGGTGACCTGAGAATCATGGCTTTTCTCTAGCCACCCCAACCTTGTGGAATACTATCCCATCGGTGGTATTGATCCTTTTGGCCTTCCAGAGACCCTTCAAGACCAGGCATTTTACCCAAGTGCTGGGGTAGAGTGATGGGAACCTATCCATGATTGTGGAAGCACCCTAGGAGATGACTGAGGCACCAGGTTTTCTTCTTGGTTTGAGTTCTGGTTTTTATGATTTATAGTTCTACAGGTAGTCCTTGACTTACAACCAAAATAGGATCAAAATTTCCATTACTAAACAAGGTGATAATTAAGTGAGTCACACCGGATTTTGTGATCTTTTTTACCATGGTTGTTAAGCAAATCACTTCAGTTGTTAAGTAAATTATGTGGTGGTTAAGTATATCTGTTTTTTTTATTTTCTTGTCAGACACTTATTGGGTAGGTCGCAAGTGGCAATCACATGACTCCAGGACACCACAACCATCATAAATATACGCTGGTTGCAAAGCACCCAAATTTTGACCATGGGGATGTTACAATGGTCAAAAGAGTGAGGACTTGTCATAAGTCACTTTTTTCAGTGGTGGTGTAACTTTGAACAGTTGCTAAAATAATGGTTGTAAGTTGAAGGCTACTTGTACTATTTTTGTGAGCTGCCCAGAGTTGTGTTCTAAAATGGATGACGACACAGCTTTTTTAAATATTCTGGAAAAATACAATGGCAAACCACCTGGGCATTGATGCTGAAAAAAATCCATGAAATCAGCAGAAATCCCATTAAATATGAAGGAGATTTTACTCTCTATTCTACCCCTCTCTGGTGGAGCAAATCTGAATAATGCTTGTACTTTGGGCTTGTACAATGAGCCCAGTGCCTCCCTCCTGCCTCCTTTGAACTATCTTGATACTCCATTGAACCCCAGATCCTGGTTTATTCCAAGCCTCCTTCAGCCCTCATAAACTGGAGGACTTTTGTGTGCCATGTGGTTTAGGATTCCCTATATCATCCTGGCAAGTTGGGTCTTCTAAACCAAAAAAACAGCTTCTGCGTAAGCAGAATAATTTGTGTAAATGAGGGCTAAACCTGCCTTGCAGGAACACCCAGGATTTATATGCTGAGTTTTGATTCTTGTTAAAAAGGCATCCTGCTGGCTCCAACCACCAGGAGCTGACTGGGCAAGGGCGCCTCCGGGCAAATTATTTAGGTCCAGGCCTTGGGATTTGGGCTGTTCAGGAACAGCAGTGAGTCAATGGCCAAACCTGATGCTCAGCAGAGCTAATTCTAAGCATGCGAGAAGAGATTTAGATCAAGAAGTGGATACCCTCCATATCACATCATCCTTCATCTTGGTTCCTCTGATATTCAGAGATACTCTGGCGATAGATGGTTAGCCAGAACTTGGGACATTAGGCTCTCCTAAGCTTAAGTTCTCATCTCATCCACAGTCCAGTCCAGTGTTTCTCAACTGGGCAGCTTCCCCAGCTTGCTGGCTGGGAGATTCTGGGAGTTGAAGTCCATACATCTTAGAGCTGTCCAGGCTGAGAAACACCGGCTCCAGCATGTCTATAAATACCTTGTACGCAGCAATTATCTCTTATATTTGTACAGTTCGGGTTCCAGCACAGGGCACACTCCCTCCTCCAATTTTTTACTCCAGAGCCATTGCTTCTTCGGAGTCTCTAGCCAGGAGGACCTGAACCCAATATTCCCGACTTTTAGACCCAGCCACCAGGAATGGTTGAAAGCCAGCACACTGGCTTTCCACACTGCTGAAACAGGCTAATTTCCATGCCCCTTGGCATCTCCCTGCCTTCCCATGAACAATCTGCCTGATGCCAAAACTGGAGTTTGTATTCATTCCAGGGCACCGAAAGGGAAAAACATTGGCCAGAGCGTATGGCGCAAAAGACCCGAGATGCTCTGGAAGAGTAATGTGCTGGCGCAAAGAAAGTTTCTTTTTTTAGAGTGGCAGGCCAAGCATTGTTGATCGGCAGCAGAGTTGCTGACTCCTCACACCGCAAATCATCGTCAGCCCGCTCCCCTTGGCCAGGGAAGCCTCCCAATCCTTGCTGATGGCAGGCGCACGATCGCAGGATCCGCCTGTCCCTGCAAGGTGTGACGCAGTCACGGGGCATCCGTGGCCAGGCTTCAGGTAAGGGCAGCTTTTCCCATTTTGCACTTCCCGCTGCTTTCCTCCTGGCAGTGTGGCTCGATTTAGCCGAGAGATCGGGTTTCCCCCGAGAAGGGGATGAGAACTGGCTACCCAACCAGCTTTTTCAGGCCCCCTGGAAAAAGCAGAAAGGTTAAAGGCTGTCCTGCTCCGGCTGTGACGGCAACGTAGCCAGGGGAACAAGCATGCTTGACGCCTGGCCAGCTTTCCCAGGAGAAGCCTCCGGCTCTTTTTCCTGCTTGCAAAAGAACCCGGCGTTGGCTTTCAGGGGTTTGGCCCAGGATGGTCTTTCCAAGAGGCAGAGAGTGGTGCCATCTCCAGTCTTAGCTTAAGGTACAGAGGCCTTTATTCTGGAGGCTCTACTAGATCTGGTACCCACCCAGGGAGAGTCCTTCACCACTAATTACCCTTGCAAAGCAAAAGCATGGTACCCGTTCCACTTGGGTCCTACAGCTGTCAAGTTGCTGCATTTTTGACAACTCCAAGCTTGGCACTGCAATCAGGCTCCTGTCACAGGTGCCATTGCTCTGGCCCTTGGGCGGTGCACACTAATTAGACAACAGCCCTTTGCTGCTGTTTCTTTCTCCGGCTGTCGCTGCAATCTGTCTGATTGAGGCTAATGAGGCGCATACCATTGGGGCAGGGTGTTAACTCAGTGCTATGTTGCAGACAACAACCCTTGAACCCTTGGTTGATTTCTCAGCCGGCTGGGAAAAGATGTCAGAAAGTTTTCTCGCCAGGGTCCCTGTGGAATAAAATGCCAGGGTAGGATGGCCCAAGTGGGCTAAATTCATACCAGGAGGCTCAGATTTTCCAGTGGGTATCTGAAAAACCATTTCCCATGCCTGACTCTGCAAGGGGGAATTCCCTAAACAGCTTAGGGAAAACACCTCGATTTCATCCAGCTAAGTTTCTTTCTTTCTTTCTTTCTTTCTTTCTTTCTTTCTTTCTTTCTTTCTTTCTTTCTTTCTTTCTTTCTTTCTT
>JANHZU010008879.1:6737-18212 GCA_032468055.1 Acrochordus granulatus | reverse complement strand
CTTCCTATGCTGGCTGAGGAATTCTGGGAGCTGAAGTCCACACATCTTAAAGTGGCCAAGGTTGGACATGCCTGCATGAGATGGCTTGCAAGGTGTTCTGTGCCTCTTGAGCTTCTGTTATGGCCTTTGCTAAGCCCGGTTTTGCTTGAAATTTCAGCCCTAAATATCGCAAGATAGTGTCCTAGGGGAGCCCCAGCAGGATGTTCACTAAATTCGGCAGTCACTGGCTTGAGTGTTCCTTCCATCCTCATCTTCGCAGCGTTTTCTCCTACTCTTGTTGATCCTCAGGCGGCTCCCCCTGATCTTCAAATATACATTTTTGCAATAATTGTAGAAATAGTATTTTTTTTCCATTTGGGATAGAATGGCATAAAGCATATGGGTAGTCCTCGACTTTTGACCCATCGCTTAGTGACAGTTCAAAGTTATGACAGGCCTTCCCAAAAGGTACTTGTGACCCGGTTTAGAAGTTATGGCGGTTAGAGCCCCGCTTGGTCACGTGAACATCTTCTGGGCATTCAGCAACCAACCTGTGATTTACCACGTTTTTGCCAAGAACTAGCATTTACTTTTGGTGAAAGCGCGCCAGAATGAGCAATGGGTTCCCTTAACGACAGCTGCACAGGTTGGCACAGGGAAAGCTCCCTTATGGTCAGAAATTGAGGACTACCTATAAATGACTGTGATCAAACCGGGTGGATAAGATTCCGAGGTCTAAGCCAGGCCTTTGGATCATTCAGGGCTGGACTGCCTCCATGTTGATTTTTACCAGGGCTGCTGGATGTCGACGCCAGAAGAGATCCCACTAGTTGTCTTTAGCGACCACGATGAGTTTGAAAGGGGGACTTCGTTGAGTACAAAGCACATGTTCCACTATCAAGGGTGACCTCAAGGACTTGTGGTGTCCAACCCTTCACAGAAGGCTGTCCCAGCCAATTCTGGTCAGATGATCTACAAGGAGGAACAGTCGCATCTTGAACGACCGTCAGGAGAAAGCACCTGGGCACGAGACCCAGCAGCCTGCGAATCTCCCTGCTGCGTTTTTCTGAGGTCAAGAAAACCTGCGCAGCGCTTTCTGAATGTGGGACCCTAAATCAGCGCACACGCACGCGCTTCACGGAGACCCGCATGCCATTTCGTCCTCTTTGGCAGCAAGGAACAAATGAAGGGCATGCACACATGTCATGTTGCTCCTCTGGAGGATAAGAGGATGCAGAAAAGATGCAGAAAAGGAGCACAAAACAGCGAGCCGAGGAATTACATGTGGCCTTGAACTTAAGCGTTGGCGAAGACTCCGATGCCCAAAGAGACCCAAACCAAAGGATCCTTGAAGAAGTCAACTCATTCTTCCTCGAGGCACAACCCATCGGGCTCAAGTTGTCCTGTCGTGAAGACTCTCTGATTCCGGGAAAAGTGGAAAGAAAGAGAACAGGATGACCCTCAACAAGATGAAGGGGTTCAGTGACAAGTCGATGGAGGCGCCGTGGGGAGACCCGAAGACCAGCTTGGAGACAGATGGTGGTGGGGAAAGCCTCTCCGTGGGGTGATGAAGAGTCAGCAGAGACTTGACGGCAGGCCAGCACTCGACTCATCTTACGCCAACGTCGCTCATTACACCTCTCCAAAACTTCCTCTTCTTGTAGCCGTCTTTGCTTCCGTCACGTCCATCAACCAACATTGCTTTTTCTTCTTTCACACAAGTGATCCTTCTTTAAATAGTGCAAAAAATAAAGACCGGTTGAACGTTTCTCCCTGACTCATAACCCTTTGCAGATGGAGTAGGCAGGCAGCCTTTTGTCTTCCCAGAACATCGAAAGGAAATGATGAAAACACGATCAGGATGGTCTATGAAGTGCTCTCGTTAATCCAGATCATGATAAGTAGTGAAAATTGTGAACGTTTTGCAAAGTTCCTTAAAAAGGCATCGGGACTTGAATTACAAGATGTTATTGGAGAAGTTTCGCCTTCTATCCGGAAGGCTTTTTCAATCCATCTAAAAATGAAAAAGAATGGTCAGGAAATATGCACATTTCTAAACAGGGGTGGGGAAAACATAGTAAGGTTATCCCCAGTCAGTTTAAACAGGGTGTTAAGTTCCGAATAGAAGGGAGGGAGTTTGGGGGAAAAGGTGCAGGAAACAACAACATTTTCACAAAGCAAGATAACTGGGTCCATCAGCAGGAGAATTCTTGAAAAAACAAAACTCAGTTTGGTCTTCAAGGGTAGCCCCATGGAGAGACCACTGCAACAGTCAAGTTGTGAGTGATTGTGTGATCCAGGATAGGGCACAACTTGCACATCAGATGAAGCTCTAAAAGGCCCACTTGGCCACAGCAGCGACCTGTCTTCAGGTAGGAGTAGTGGGAACCCAAACCAACATTGGTGCCCTGAACACTCTGCTGCTTCAGGGAGCCAAACGGGCTCCTATCAGCAGATGTTCATATCCTGTCATTAAGAACCGTCAAGGCCAGTAGCAACCCCTTGAATTGTGGCTAGGAGGCCATTGTGACGGGGCACGGTGGCTGAGTGGTTAAGACGCTGGGCTTGTCAGCTGGAAGGTCGGCAGCCCGAATTCGAGACCCAGGTGCTGCACAATGGGGTGAGCTCCCGTGACTTGCCCCAGCTCCTGCCCACCTAGCGGTTCAAAAGCATGAAAAATGCCAGTAGATAAGTAGGTACTGCCTAAATTGGTGGGAAGGTAACAGCGCTCTGTGCGCCTCGGCAGATAGTCATGCCGGCCACATGACCGTGGGAGCGTCTTCGGACAATGCTGGCTCTTCAGCTATGAAATGGAGATGAGCACCACCTCCGAGAGCTGGGTATGACTGGCAGGGGAAGCCTTTACCATTTTTTAGACCATTGTTAATCCGTGCAAATCTTTCAGCACACAGGCATGGTGTGATCCTGCACCCTACCTGTTTCCCATCTATTCTGCACATCCTTCAAGGGTTAGCAAGAGAGCGCATTGCCGTACAAGCGAAGCATTGCCATGAAGTCATGGGCAGGCCTGCTCACCTTCTGAAAGGGCTGCACTTAGCACAGCATTCATAACTGTGCAAAGGTACACCTTGCCACTCCATGCCTAGTGGCGACTGGGGATCGATCAAGATGATGAGCATGTGCCATCAAGTCCATGCTGACTCTTGGCAACAGCTAGGTTTTCTTCAGGAGGATCTGTCCCTAACCTGGTCTTTCAGGCCTCCCAATGGTGCCCTCCCCACCGTTGTAACTGAGTCCACCCACCTTGTTGGTCATCCTCTTCTCTTTCCCCCCACTTTTCCCTACATGATGGACTTCTCAAAGGAGGTGAGTCTTCACATTGGTTGACTGATGGATTGACTGACAGCCAACGTTAGCTCTTAGCAGCCACATGATTAGACTTTCTTCATGGCAGTGTATCCCCAAACTGGTCTTTAAGGTCCCCCAATGGCAACCCATTGCTGCTGTAACTGAGTCCATCCACATTGCACCTGGTCATCCTTTTTTGCCCATTTCCTTCAGGGATCAAGAAGCATTTGCAGGCTGTAATATTTTCCGTCCAGAGCAAGCTCTCTCTCCACTGCAGAGTCTGGCTTTTTCTTACAAACGGCACCAATTCTGGGAAAGAAAGGAAAGAAATCAAAGGGAAGTTTCACTTCAACTCGTGTGGGGCACAGCTACTGCCTCAGACAGTATTTCTCCGCCTTGGCCACTTTGAGATAGGTGGGCTTCAACTCCCAGAATTCCTCAACCAGGAATTCTGGGAGGTGAAGTCCACCTATTTTTAAGTGGCCAAGGCTGAGAAACCCTGCACTAGAATGACTCAAGTTAACACTAACTGAGCTTAGCATGTTGTATGAAGGCCACCACTGAGCATGATGAGATTCATAGTGTGGCATCTCTGGAGGGCTCCAGGTTAGGGAAGTTGAGCAGAGCTGAATCTGTGCATAATCACAATCAAGACTGTGGAGATGGAGAGGACCCCACAGGTCATCTACTCCAGTGCTTCTCAGCCTTGGCAGCTTTAAGACCTGTGGATGTCGACTCCCAGAATTCCCCAGCCAGCCATGCTTTAAGGTGGGTGGGCTTCAACTCCCAGAATCCCCCAGCCACACTGGTTTAATGGATCCAGCATCCAAGATCCCTATTCTTTTCCTTCTTGGTCTTTGGACAGGTTTCCTAATGTCAACTGTCCCGACGTATCTCTGCGAAATATGCCAGATTCAAAGATGAGCAGTTTTGTTTCAGGAGCCTGGCCCAGACCAGGGCTGCTGGGTCCGGGGTCCCGTCTGAGCCCTGACATAACGCCCTGCCTGCCTGCCTGCCTGCCTGCCGACTTGAGCTCTGAACTGGCTGCTGCTGCGACTGGAGGAAAACCCTCCTTTGGTGGGAGCCGAGAGTGCGCTCAGCAAGGGTGGTGCGTCATCCCCTTTCGGCTGCTTGCCTTCTCCTCTCTCCAGCCAGGGAGGCCAGCAAGCAGGCAGCAGAATGGAGTGTCCTTTGAACCGGGGCCAGCAGGAACAGGTGGCCACAGAGACAGCGAACGGCGGGCTCGTAATTCTGCCCAGTGCCCAGGGTAAGAGATACTTCCCTCTCCCAGCCCTTAATCCAGCTCCGTTACACGGGGTGTAGAATAGAAGGGACTCTGCCGACGACCCTCGCGACGGGCGGCGCGGCTGCTCGGCGGCCTTCCCCAGGGGTAGCGAGAGGGCGAGCCGCGGGCCGCACGGGGAGCTCAAGACATTCCAGCCTGCGCCTTTGCTCTCCGCCTCTCGGTGAGTTCTGCTGGGAAGCTCTGCCAGGGCTCCTCCGCGGGGGTTACCTGCTCAGGTCATCTCCAGCTGAGGTGGCCCAGAGAGCTGGTCTGGGGCTCCCTGGACAGAAGGGAAGCACCTAGGAGCATTTGCATGCTCAAGCCTAGCTGATGCGGACAGGTAGTGATCGGAGCACCACCGCACACGTGAGCTCTTGGCACCTCTGCTCCAAGGGCTCTGGAAACCTATCCAGAACTGCTGGGGATGCTGGGCCATTGAGTCAAATCCTTCTAATGGTGACTAGGCAAGGACGCAAAGCTTGGGCTGGCTCTTGGCAGAGGGCAACCAGGGATGGCACTTGCCCTCAGCCTTCAGCCTGCATCTCATGAGCTTTCTTGATGGGCTCCTGGCTAAGAGAATGTAAGGCGCCGGCTGGGTGCCTCTGCGGTCCCCTCCAACTACCCTCTTGCCCTACAGCAACAGCTGAAGTCTTGAGTGTGCCCACTTTCTTTTAATTCAGCTGCCCTGACGTGGACAAAACTGCACCTCTCTGGCTTTTCTCGACCGATTGACTGCATGCCGTCAGGTTGGCGCCAATTCCTAGCAACCGCATGAATAAATGTTCTCCGTGGCTGGATTTTCTAGGCAGCATTAAAAAGTTTTCGAAAAGTGGACCTTGTCTGTGGCTCGGTTCGGAGCTTTCAGGTCGTGGGTTGTCGTATTTTTCCGAAGCACTGGCGTGGCTTCTTGTGCCATGGAATGATTCCAGAAGGACAAAGACAGTCGCGGGCTCATCGATCCATCAAGGAAGACAGTGAAGTTCGGCAGCGATCAAAGGCAAAGTCCGGCTTTACACCACGGAGCGTTCCTCCGATATCCTTGGGGTACGGCTGGCAGCGCTGAGGGCGGTGCAAAGCAACACTTCAGAAGGGCAACAGGTTGGAAATGTGCCTGCCTTGGCATAATTTATTGATTCATGCAACCCCACATTGGAAGTTATTTTTCTGATCAGCAGGGTGGCAGAGGAGGGAGGCAGGCTGGTTTCCCTTCGTAAATGCCTTTGCCTCCGCTTTATAGCTCGAAGAAGGATGGCAAAACTATATTAAGACAAACCTGCCGAACAATGCTAGTTGCTTGTTACATGATGTCATCTCATACTCTTCCAGAATTAACCCTGGTCTAGAAACAGAGAGGCTGTGAAGGTGCTTGCAAGGTGCTGCTGAGCGTAAGCGGGCATTTGCAAGACTTCGAAGGCCCCCTTGATGGTAGGGCTGGCTTCATAGCCACCCGGAGCGCTTTTCCAAGCACATTCGTCCACCTCTTGGGGGGTAGCAGCCTGAGAGGCTGGTGAGCCCCACCATCAGAGGTTTCTCACCTCGAAACAACTAGTGGGTTGCCCCCTGGTCAGCCCGCAAGCTGCACAGAGTGTTTTGCTCGCTGTACGGGGGCCTCTTCGAGAAGACCGTGTGCCTTGGATCAGAGCCAGCAGTAGTAACTACAGGCAGCAGCCCCCAAGGCTTAGTTATTTGAAAGGGTGGTGGTTTCTCCAGCTTAGGATCAGGCTGACCAGTTCCTTCTTCCACTTTGGAGTCAGCCCTTCAGATGCACGAGTTGCCCACTGGATGATCAATGATGCTGTACCACATTCTGGGTGCAAAGGAGTAGCTGGAGCTACATCATCTGGACAGTGCGGCCGGGAGCTGGTGATGGTGCCCATGGGTCAGTGGTGTTCATGGGGGGTCAGTCAGATGTTAAGGTGGTGGCTGCACCAGACCCCACAGGTTCTACTGCAACTGTTGGAGTGCTGACTCAGCTCAAAACAGCAGGAGACCATTTGGCTCATCTTCTGAAGTTTGCTGCTGGGTTTCGGGGGTGCAGAAGGGGAGGTTGGGGACCAAAAGCTGTCCATCCAACCCAACAGCGTTCTACCTTCCTCACCCTTGTGTCCTGCTGGTGTCATGAACCAACATCTCTTGTCCCTGGTTGACCGCACCCTTGCAACAAAGTCTGATGTGTCTGGAAGATTCGGGTTGAGGAAGTCATGTCATCATTGCAGGATAAAAAATCATGGATTTAAGTTACGTGAAGCTAGACTTAGACTAAATGTTGGGGAAATCTTTCTGAAGGTAAGAGTGAGATGAGTGTAGAACCAAATGGGGGGCTTTCCTTCAGAGGAGGGGTCTCCAATTGGAATGGGTCAGAAAGCATTAGGAAAGGGAGGGGCAGTCTATCCTCGAACCCAGGGATGGGGTGGGAAGATTGCAGCCTTCCTCCAAGAAGCCCATTTTTTTTCAAAAACGTTGATTGGTTGTAGTTGCATTCACACAACATGCTAAGCCAAAGACAAAGTTCCTCATCTCTGGCAACTTTAAGATGTGGTGGACTTCAATTCTCAGAATTCTGGGAGTTGTAGTCCACACATCTTAAAGCCACCAAGGTTGAGAAGCACTAGACTAGAGCAACTCCAATAAACACTAACTGAGCGTTTGTGTGTTGTGTGAATGCCATTGCTGAAAATGATTACGTTTATAGTCTGGTGTCCCGAGAGGCCCAGATTGGAAAAGCTGGTTCTTTGCATCTTCCAACCACCATCATCTAAGTTACTCTGGCTGTTTGTAGCATGGAGAAACATATTGACTGACCCTTGTCTGTTTTCTGTCTCCTGCAGAAGCTGATCTGAAGTCTCCGGAAAGGAGAAGTGGCAGTTTGGGAGATCTCTATTGGCCCCCCACTGGTGGAGGAGACTCATCTGAAGCATGGAGAAGGATGGAGAAAAAAGCAGTGTGCGGGATACCGGGGGAGGGGGAGAAAACGTGCTTCCAGAAGGCCCAGCCCAGGAGAAAGACAGCCCAACAGAACAAGGCCAAGCTAAGAAAGAAGAAAGCCCAGGTGAGTCCAAGGAAGCAAAGGACCACCAAGGTGACCAGAAGAGTGTTCAACAGAAGACACTGCATTTCCAGCAAAGCTTCAGCTGCCCAGCAACGATGAGCAGGTAATGTTCTTCTCCATTTGGGTTCCTTCTTGAAATAGGTCCACATGTGCAGTGAACATGGACATTGGTCCATATTTGAAAATGGCCTGGAGGGCTGGAGCTGAGTTAGAAGACAATCAACCAGTTGGGTTGATTGAACAGATTTTTGGGACACCAGTGACTGCCCTTGAACCAGTTTGAAAGTCTGTGTGGGTCCTGCATGGAGGTTGCTTGTTTCGGTCTTCTCTTCTGGGCTACCTGCCCTTAGATATAGTCACACTGGGACACTGAGCTGACAAAGAACCTGTGGCAAGGCGCATATGAAGAGGAAAGGATCCATAAGAGCTGTAGCTGGGGGACTCCAGTCTTTCCATGTTGGGCTTTGGTGCTCTCTGAGCTTGGTTGTTGGCTTGCAGACATTTCGTTACCCAACTAGGGAACGTCATCAGTACCATATATTCTCTTGCGTTGGAATCAGTCTTTACGGGTAGATGCTTTCAACTTCCACAGCAGGATCTCCACGGAAGACACGGAAAAGTCTGTTTGAAAACTTTGCTTAGCGTTGGTCGGTAGTGCGCCTTCCCTTGGTTGTGGAATCCTCGGGGCAACTAGGTAACAGCGAATCCCACTCCCTTCCAGCACGGATGCTCCCTAGCTGGATCATGAAATGTCTGCAAGAAATCAGCCAGGCTCAGAGAGCATCCAGGACCACCAAGCAATGGGTGGAAGCTCATCAGGGGGAGATCTAATCCGGGAATAAGAGGGAATTTCCTGATGGTGAGGCTGACGGACAGACAGAGCAGCCTGGCCCCGGGAGCTGCGGGTGCTCCAAGGCTTTCAAGGAAAGCCTGGTGTCAGGACCCTTGCCTTGGGCTGTGGTGGGACGAGAAGACCTCCAAGGACCTTTTCAGCCTTGTGATCCGAGCACCCCGTAACTCATCTCTGAGCCACCAACACTCTCTTCTGTCGGGTTTCCTTGGTTGTCGGCTCCCTTGGGCTGTTGCCCACGGTCTTCATCACTGTCACAGTGATGATTTTGCCCCTTAGATTTTACTTTCTTTTTTGGGGAGGTGGGAGAAATATCTCCGGGGATTTGTTTAGGCCACTAGGTACACACCCATTTTTCTTTGGTGACCCCCGAGAGGCATTGTTATCAGAAGGTGGTCGTGGGGAGTCAGAAGCCAAGACCCTGCCTGCGTCGTCTGTTCCGAGGTGACCTTTCGGAGGCGGCCGACGGATGCCTCTTTTCAGCCTCACAGATTTCCAGGCTGCAGGTGGTCGAGGGCAGCTACGGAAAGGCTCAAGCGGGAAAAACGCCTCGCTGGCCCCATGTGTAAAAATGACAGATGCGTCTGGGGAAACGAAAGCAAGCGGCCCGTGATAAATAGCAACGAAAGCTTCAGATCAACGTGGCTGTGGAGCACGAGTCACACTGAGGCTTCCCTTGCAGATGTTCCGAAACATCTGTGGGGGAAGACGCACGGATCTATTCTGTGTGCCAGGGGGCGGGCGGGCTGTTCATTCATTTATTCAACGTATGCATCACCCGTCTTGCTGTGCGGGGTGAGGCTGCAAAGCCCATCGGCTCATCGGGCTGCAAGGGCGAGAGCTGAATCCAGCACTCCCGGATGGTGCCAGGTGGAGAAGACCTTCGCATTTATTGACTCCTTTGTTTCCATCGACGGGCACGGCCCACCATCTCACAGGCAGGGGTGGCTGGCAGCGCCCAAGCATCGAGAAAGGACGCCGTTTCAACGACATGCACTGAGCGGCCGACAAGGATGCCAACGGCCATGAGCCTCAGAGCTGCCCCACAGGCCCCCTGAACCTCCTGACCCCCATGTCTGGAAACCAGCCCTGCTCCTAAGGCTTCCTGCAAGGCCAGCAGAGTCAGGGCCAAATGAAACTCGGGAGGCAGGAGGTTCCGAGGGCAGACCCCGCCCTGGGAAAGGTCTCCTCCTCAAGACCCATCATGTGATGTTCTCGGACGTAACGGGGTGGGTGCAACCGCTGGGGGGCCTCAACTCATTCTGGGTATGAGTTGGCTCTGCTCTTTTGCATCTCTAGCTTCCAGGTGCTGTAATCCAGCTGGAAAAACGGAAAGGCAAGGAAAACCTCAGAGCTGGAAGGCTTGACCCTGGGCAAGGGGTCGTCTGGCCAGTTCCATATGGAGCGAGAAGCGGTTGCGAAAGTGTCCCATGCATTGCAGCCGATCTCACCGCACATTTTTCCTGCTGCTGCTGGATGATCTGGCTTAGGAAACCGCGGGAAGAAAAGACACGTTAAAAGAGGGTGGGGGGTTAGAAAGGACGTGGTTGCCAGCAGGAGAATGAAAGCCCCCCAAGCGGTTCTCCAGACCAGCTGACGCCTAGCGTAACTCAAGCGGAGTTAAATCTCTTCCTCCCATTTCCTCCCTCCCCTGCAGTCAGGGGTCTTTTCTGTGAGGATCCTGTCCCTCCTCCGTGTCATCAGGATCTGCTGGGCCGTCCGTTGGACGTGGAGCATGGTCCTCTCAGGGATCTGGCTCTCCCTGCGCGTGCAAAGCCAATCCCTTGTCAATCATGCTCCAAGAAAAATGTACAGTTAGGATTTCTGAGTCCAAGGGAGGGAGGAGAGGGGGAAGAAGAGACTCCACTCCACTTTCATTACGCCAGGCACGATGTGAGAGGAGGAAGGGCTGAGCCAGGAGGAGGAGTTGAGCATGGAATCAGTCTTGAGTCTCCACATAGCCTCACATATAGTAGAACTGCTTAGGGGGCTTTTAATGACTCCAGGCACAGGTTGATCTGGAGAATTGGACTGCTGCAAAAAATACAGTAAAGTTGGGTCCCTCCGGAGACTGATGCGTTTTGTGACTGTCATGACAGCCGTTGCGGTCATATGTCGAGGACTACCTGTAACAGATCGTGATTTTTTTGGTTTTCAGTTTTTGTGTATTTGTGCAGCAGAGAGATGCCTTTTCTTCCAGTAGTTCTGCAGCTGCTGGCCCTGGTTGCTCAGCCAACGGTCCTGAGTCCTATAGAGCATTTTTTCACCAGATGTCCAAGAACTCCAGCACCCAGCACGGTCCTCGTTGTCCTGGGCAATTTAATACTGGGAACCAGTTTGGCATAGTGTTAAGGTACCAGGCTAGAAACCAGAAGATGGTGCCTTCTAGTCCCATCCTGGGCACTGTTGAATGCTAATGTCATCTTTAGAATACATTCATGTTTATCCTTATTTCTGCAAAGTTTCTCATGCTTATCACATTTTATTGGGAAGAGAAATATATGTGCCAGCAGGCAAAAATGCAACTGCAAATAAAAACAACGTCTGTCTGTTCTGCAGCATTATTCACAAATTAAGGGTGTTCAGAGCCCAGAAGAAGAGTTGCTTTGCAAAGTGAGATGGGTGGCATATTTAATTCTATTTTTATATACATTAAAGATCATATATCTATATAATGCCAGATATATATGGATGTGATATATTATAAAGAAGTTGTTCAGTCATGCAGTCATGTCCACTGACTGCATTACGCCAGGCCCCCCTGTCCTGCACTGCCTCCCGGAGTCCTCTCAAGCTCACACCCATCACAGTGACTATGCTATCCATCCATCGCCTCCTCTGCCGTCCCCTCCTCCTCTTCCCTTCAATCCTTCCCAGCATCATAGTCTTCTCCAGTGAATCCTCCCTGGCATGATGTGGCCAAAGCACTTGAGCTTCAGCTTCAATATCTGTCCCTCCAAAGAGCAATCAGGTTTGATTTGCTGCAGGATTGACTGGTTTGAT
>JANHZU010008878.1:251943-262396 GCA_032468055.1 Acrochordus granulatus | reverse complement strand
ATGGATGGATGGATGGAAAGATAGAAAGATAGATAGATAGATAGATAGATAGATGGAAAGATGGAAAGATGGAAAGATAGATATAGATAGATAGATAGATAGATAGATAGATGGAAAGATGGAAAGATAGATATAGATAGATAGATAGATAGATGGAAAGATGGAAAGATAGATATAGATAGATAGATAGATGGAAAGATGGAAAGATAGATAGATATAGATAGATAGATATAGATATAGATAGATAGATAGATAGATAGATAGATAGATAGATAGATAGATAGATAGATAGATAACAGTGCTGACAGAAACTGGAAGTAACCACTCTGTTCCAGAAAAAACAGGATGCTGCAAACAGCAGTAAATGTGTGGCAATTGCCAAGTGCCCCAAATGCAATCACATGACTATGGGAGATAAATCTAGGTTGTATGTAACTTTCAGGGCGTATGGCAGAGCGAGCGGTTAAGAAGCTGGGCTTGTCGGCCAGAAGGTCAGTGGTTTGAATTCGAGAGACCATGGAGTCACTGCTTAACGGGGTGAGCTCCCATTGTCTGCCGAGCTCCGAGCAGTTAAAAGCGTGTAAAAATGCAAGTAGATAAATAGGGACCACCTCGGTGGGAAGGGAACAGCGTCTGTGTGCTTTTGTGTATAGTCATGCCGGCCACATGACCACAGCGGCATTTCTGGACAATGCGGCTCTTTGGCTATGAAACAACTCTAGAGTCGGCCACAACTGGCAGGGGAAACCTTTACCTTTTAAATAGCCTTTTGAGGGTCTATCATAACTTTTAATGGTCCTTAGTGACTGGTCGTAAGTAGAGGACTACCTGTATTAGTGCTTTGCTAGTTGGAAGGCTTCCTTACTCCTTTCTTGTGAGGAGAGCGAATAACAAGTCCTGACAGGTAGAAAGATGTTGGAGAGAAAATGAATTGCCCACTTTCCACCTAGAAGCCGTTCTTTCTATTTGGGACCATTCAAACAGGTTAATCTCCTTATTCCGGAGATGTTATTCACCAGGTGAAACTCTGTTCCTTGATGCTTCCCTCTCTCACACACGCATGCACACACGCATGCACACACAGAGAGCACGTGAAACTGTTCCTCGAGGCTTCTAATTCTTTGTTTAAAACGAACAGCCCACAAGGCCCGTGAGAACTGTGGCAACGTATAAATGATGCGGAGGGCTTACTGACGGTTGAAGAGGACGATGCTGATCCTCAATTAAATCCCAGCTCCCAAGAAGACCCATATTGAGAGGGAGGAAGGGATCGCTGGCCACTTCTCTTAATTAGGAAGACCTTGTGCAGAAGTATTTCTCAGACTTGGCCACTTGAAGATGGGTGGGCATTGTCGTCCACCCATCTTCAAGTGGGCAAGGTGGAGAAATGCTGCTGTTAGAGGGAACCTCTATTGCGGCCACATTTCTGCATTAAAGAGCGATGGGATCATGGAAAACATTTCCTAAAGGTGATGTTTGTGTAGAACAGAGACGCAGCCAGTGACCTAACAGGCAGGCTCCTTCTGAGGTGTCTTAGGAGTCAACTTTTGGAAATGCAAAAATGAGGCAACAGAAGTGCCCTTGCAGTGGGAATGGGGCAGCCAAACTTGGGGAAATGCGCCCTCAGCCTGTTTCTGCTGAGGAGGAAGGACGGGTTGTTGGAGAAACAAGACGAGAGATATTTTTCACTCCTGTCCTTTCCACTTAAGTGAGGCCAACTAAATTACCAAGATGTTCAGCTTGGAAAACAAGGCGACAGATGCACTCCTTTCCCTAGAAGGTCTTTTTCACTGCACCTTCCAATCCTGGCATCTGCTGGGTGAGGCTGTGCATGATGTACGTGGATAAAAAAAATACCTTGCATACCCTCAGAGGGACTCTCCTCTGTCAAGGTTGCCCCAACCGCATTGAAGAACAGCAGGCTGAGAAAGGGAGGGACAACCCAGGAAAAGGTAAGGAAACAGACCCACTGACAAACAAGGCAATCTGGTGGGTGGAATCAAGAGAGCAGGAGGGAGTTTGGAAGATGATCCAGTCATCGTCATCTCCGAAGTGGGGTGCAGCTTTCCTGGCTCCCCACAAGAAGCCAGGCAATATTTGGATCCAAACTCACTCCTGCAGCTCTCTCATGTAGGGATCTGAGAAAGACCTTGGGAGATGGGAGGGAGAGCCCCAGACTGGACAATTGGCATATAAGAGATGTCTCAACCCTAGAAGGAAAAGGGTGTGGGAAGAGTTTCAAAAGGGGCCCTTCCTCGTTTTCCAGAGAATAATAGAGGAGGGCAGAGATACTTTCAGCCTTGCAAGGTTCTGTTTGAAGTCATCTTGCTGGTACTTTTGGCTCTACGTCTTCTCTGGGCTACCTCGTAGGGCTAACATCTCTTTTAACAGATTATTGTCTGGTGGGCAGGCAGGAGAGAAGTAGAAACAACAATCTGAAGAACAGATGGAGATGCCAACTGGAAGCTACACCCTCCATCACTAAGTCAGGGTCATTGTCCAATAAAACTTTTGTGAAGCGTTTCTATGCCGTAGCCTGGGAAGGCTCAGAGTGGTTGGGATCGGACTCACAAAAGCATTGGAGAAATGGCAGCTTTGCTTCTGGGCCATCTCCCTGCAAGGATGAGGGCAACCTTCCCCAACTTGACATCCCATGATTTTATGCTAAAGAGATAACAAGCCTTAAATCAGTCAGATCCCAATCTTCCTTGGATGGCCGTGCATCGATTTCTCTTCATATTTCAAAATAAGAAAAGCCCAAGAACTTGGGGCCTTCTGGAGCTTCCAGGGATGTTTTTTTGCCCTGGTGACACCACAGCCAATAACATTTTACTCCGTTTCGTCCCATTTTTATTTATTATTGTTGTTGTTATTGCATCTGCTGGATATGGACCAAAGCTGTGTATAGAAGTTACATTTTCTCCTTTAAGTTATTTCCATCATCTTTGGCAACTTGTCTCACATTTGCACTCATCGGAATAATTGAACATGCTACATAAGTTTGTGGAGGATAGAAAGTTCACCAGCACTGGCACAGAGGGTGTCTCTTCATCCAGGCTGTCGTTATTATTTGCAAGAAATCTCAAAAAAACTTATTTGCAACATAGGAGAACCTCAAGTGGCAGGCAAATTGTCACATTCAGGTCAAGCAAGGGGAGACAGAAGGTGGCATCTGACTGGCTGCACCCTGGGTTTTCAAGGGTTTTAACGAGAGCAATTGCCCTGCACATGCCAAGATCTCCCAGTGGATTAACATTTGCTTTCAAGGCCCATCAAGTAGGACAATAATTCCCCTATGCTTCAGAATATGGAATTTTGCATTCCATATTGGAATTCATTGGTTCACTGACAACAACGAACCAAAAGAAAACTGGAATAGGTGAAACAGATGCAGACATTTGATGCTGCGGGAAGTAAGGACTCTGCCCTCTTCCATCACTACTAAAATGGTCCAGGACACGGCACTAACTGGAGATTTTTGTGCATTGGGAGGTGACAAGAAGAAGATGATGATGTCAGACAGAAAGGCATGTCTATCCAGCTATTGTGGGTGGGGTATGAAAAACAAGCATCCAATTTATCCTGCAATATGTGTGTGTGTTGTTTGCTAAGCAGCTGGCAAGATGTGTGGATAAGGAGAAGTCATTGTGGACTTTCCAACCTTCACCTGCCTTGGCTCCAGTTAGAAAAAACCTCCCCCATCTTGCAATTTTCTTAAAGAAAAACTTCACCAACTAGGGGACAAATGTTGCATTTCATCAATGAATAGAACACCCCCAAGGCTGGTGGGGAGAAGCCAGGGAGACTGGATGGACACCTTCCTTTCATTTGCACGGAAGGCAGGCGGCGAAGCTGGTCGGCTGTGCCTGCTGTTAAGCCACCATGTCAGCCTTCCCGAATTCCCCAAGTTGGACAGAGCCACAAAGGCATCCCAGAAAAATGAGGAACAGAGCAGAGACAAAAGGAGGCAGAACAACCTGGGGTGTGAGATGTGGGCAGCCGGAGATGGATGCTTTGGAGAAGTGAGCCTCGCACTAATGGGAATGGCCAAGCATTGTACACAGATGTAGAAAAAGAACAGAAGAGCAGAAGGTTTGCATCAGTTGCTGACTCGCAAAGCTTCTGGCTGTTTCTGGGAGCAAAAATCATGTAGCAAATCCTGCTACAGACGGAGGAAAGCACCCTGTATCCTCCGTGTTTTGGTCAGAAGTCAAGCTAGTCAAAGCGACGAGGGAAGGCGGAAGGGACCACCCCAAATACGGTTGCCTCACCCATCAGCAAACACAGACACGGACAGACACATGGCAGTGTTTGCGCTGCACATGGCGAAATGGAGGCAGGGCAAACGTCGGGTGGACGGAGGCCAAAAACACCTTCTCAGTCCTTCAGGTTGGCTTCCAAGACCCCCTGGGCCATCAGTTCAGCCAGGACATTGTCCAGATAGTTTGGGTCAGGATAGCCATGGCCAGTGAGGTTGGAGCCAAATTCGGTCTTGTGGTGGATCTCGTTCCACACCACGGTGTCCGATTCACCCGTTGTGTTCGAGGTCCCGATGGTGAAGATGAGCCGGCGCTCCCAGGCCACAATAAGGAGTTTCAAAACCTGGATGGGAAGAAAGAAATATTTGCATTCTGCGCTTCCAAAGTCACGCATCTGCATGCAGGATCCTAATCACAGATGTGCAGTGCTGGATCTCAGCTGTTGCTGTCTCCTTTTTTAAAAAGGGCAAGTCCCTCGCCCCGATGACCTCAGAGTTGTTCGAAAAAGGGTCGCAGCATCTCAAAAATCCAAAGGGAGAGTGAGCAGAGGGAACTCGAGACCGGCCTGGAATCTGCTAGAGCTCAAAGACGGGGAAAGCAAGCACTTACCTTTCTGCCCTTGTCGTTGTCGGGAAGGTAGCAGTGACGTGGAAACCCTCGTGCGGTGAATTTCTTCCCGGGATTTGGATGCTCTGCACCCTAGTTAAGAGAGTCAAGAGACCAGGGTTGGACGAGGCAAGAAAGCACGCACCTGTTCCACACCTGACAGCTGCTAAACGAGGCGGTGACGAAGCAAGGACTGCCTGCGCTGCGGAAGAAAAGTGGGAGACGGCACTGGCCGACCCATCTCCTCAGAGAGATTCATTCTTCCAAGGAGATGCGGAATGGGATTGCGAGAGCGCCGCAATCTTTTCCAAAGCAAAGGATTTCCTTGTCGCGTTTGGGTCTAATTTCATTCTTTTTCCAAAAAAAAACACCACCTTGTACTCTGTATATTATTTTGTAGAAGCTGGATGCATAAAAGAAACGTGCAAGATGCACATACACATGGCCAAAAGTCTTCATTATGGCTCTGCAACCCGTCTCTGCTTTCCGTATCTTGTTCTGGAGTCACGAACAAGACGGGGTAGGGCTCGAGTGAGTTGGGTTTCTGTGCTTCAGCAGAACGGGGGGACCCCCCTTTTCTGTCGAAGCGTATGGGATGAACCAAGCCGTCATGTCAAACCACCATTTGCTTCGTAGCTTGGAGCAAAGAGTAACTGCGAGGAACAGGAAGAAGAGCCACAGCCAGGACTATGGTTGTTAGTTCAGAGAAATCCGAGTCCAGGGCAGACACGTAACCCGGGAAAGTGTCTCAGACGTGACCCTCCTTAGTTCCCATGAAGATAAAGGTAAGAAGCGGGGAGACGCGAGGCTCTGTTACCTTGTCATGAACACGTGGCGTTCATAACCCAGGTTTCTCGGTCTGGTCTACCCTGAAAGGTGGCAGCTGGCGATGGGAACGTTCCCATGCATTATGTTCTGTGGCGAGCAAGGCCAGCCTAACGCTCCCTCTTTCTCACCTGGATCCCCGCAGGAACATTGTACACAACGCAGATGGTTTTGCAATCCGGACAGCCAGGAAGAGAGTGTGGGATAATGTGGAATTCCATCTTTCCAGGAGGCTGAGTCCCCGTCTTCTCCCCATAGATGGCCTTGCAAGTGGGGCACTGGAGGCTTCCATCCTGAGGGGCAGAAGAAAGCAAGGAGGTGAAGAGGGAGGGGATCGCGGGCAGCGGTCTTATGAAACGGCAGTGAATTCATCGGTTGTTGTTTTTATTGACTGATCTAAATTTCATAGTAATTTCATTAAAAACATTACAATCGAAAAGATAAAAAACTAACGCGGAGTAAAAAGAAAGAAAAAAGCGCAGAAAAAAATAACGGGCTATTGCCAATCAGGGCTGAACGATGAGGCTTTCAGGATTTGTGCACAGACAAGAGATGTCAAACAAGGGATCTGGCGCTGTATTTTCGAAGAAGGTGCAAGTTACAAGTTTATCCTTTTTACGATGAAGGAGGACGTCTTTCCTTCGTAGATTTCTTTATATGGTTCTTTTTCTTTTCTCTTTCCCAGCTGTTTACATTATAAAACATCTTGGACTCAACGGTGTTTTTCACTGGGGGGAGATGAATTTTGAGGAGCTCCTCCCCCAAACCAACAACGTTCCCCAGATTCCTCCAACCTCTCATTTGAACCCAGGCTCACCTTATTCCCATTGTTGTACATGGCCACGAGACAGAGGAGGTGGTACATGTGCCCGCATTTCCCCAGTTTTCCAACCAGTTCTGGCTTGGCACCCTTGTGCCTGAGGATGCCCTCGTAACCCGAGGAGGACACCAGTCTCTCCATGCAGATAGTACAGTCCTGTTGGTGGCAGACAAGTTGGGGTGTGAGCAACAAGGAGTAAACAGGAAGGAGGTTGGATTCTAGGGATCAGCAAAGCACTGTGAGTAAATTAAAAAGTGTTGCTGGGAGATATTGTGCCAAGGATGAGTCAGGAGGAGAGATTATCCAAGCCAGTTTTGGATCGGAGAAATTGTTGCTGGCTTATTAAAGCATTTTACAGCATCCTGCAAACAGTCCAGGAACAAACGAATTTTAAAGCTTTAAAGACACCCCACTGCCATGAACCCATCAATAAAGGGGAATTGGAAGATCCCAATCACATTTCTGAGGAATCTAACTTCAAATTCTTGGCATTAAAACTAAGTCAAGAACCTCGCCGAGAATCTGGCATTCTGATCATTCTCTGCTCCGAAGGAAAGGTGCTCAGGGGTTGTGAAGAACAGGCTGGTTGATGCCTCTGTCAAAGCCAGATGTTGTAGTATTTATTAGGACTGGACCAGGCATTAGGAAAGGGCGCCTCCCAAGCTCTCACTCAGAGAATCGCAGCAGCTGCATCTGTTGGGCTCTTGGAAGCTCAACTCCTGTGCCAGCTGCAAACCTTTTCTTCCGTTTCTGCAGTCTGTTCACAAGGAACCACTGCCCAGAGTATACGCGTTTAACCTCACAATCTCCCTTTGATCCAGGGAGATTGCGCCGGCTGGAATCCATGTTCCAGCTGGTGTTCTTAGCTGCAGTGGCTCTCTGTGCCTTCGGAGAGCATCGTCCCATCATAATTCTCCATTGGAAACTCAGGAACAGAGCTCTGCACATGGCGAAAAGACATCGGAGCACCACTTTGAAGGTTTGAAAAGCAGGTTTGGCCAGACACATGATCACTTTGCAAAATATTCCGAAAAGGTTTGAACAACTCTTGGTGGCATTTGCCTCTTGACAACTGCCAGGTGGCTTTGATGAGGGTCTCTTCTAGCTTAACTCTCCCAAAGTGATGTCACTGGGGTTGAGAAAGAGGGACTGGTCCAAAGTATGGTGGTTGAGGGTGATGGGCCTGAATCTGGGTTTCCATCTTCCCTTTTAACCACTGGGCTTCATCATTTGAAAACATTCAAATGGTATTTGTGGATGAAAGACATGCTCACCAGGGCCTTTCACTAAGTCAGAATACCAAAATTAATCTCAGACTGTTTCATGACAATAATTGCACTGTTTTGGTGAAAATATGAGCACTTTCCTATGGCTGAAAATTACACACCAAGACCTCATATCTTTGCCCCAAGTCATTTGCTTCTATTTTGATTCTTATTTCATCTTTTCCTCCTCTTTTAAGGAACTCAAGGCTCCAGGATCTTTCCCCTTTTATCCCCACCAGAGCCTTGCAAAGTAGACTAGGTTGAGATCCGTGCACTCACCCCTGGAAGTGCCTCATGCCCCAGACATTTAAAACTTTTGTCATACCATTGGGTCAGAAAGCAAATTTTGTCATACCATTGGGTCAGAAAGCGGGGTAACTCACCTCATCAGGGGGGTACTTCACCTTCTGGATATAGCGTCGCACCACATCCTCAGGGTTTCTGCCTGGAAGGAACGTTATAAAGAGAAGAATGTCAGCCCTTTGAAGTAGACCAGGTTAGGGAACAGAAATGCTGGGTACAGAAATGCTAGGTCCAGAAATTCGACTTTTTGTTTAGAGGTATAATAACAGAAATTTGAAAACCTGCCGAAGTATTGCCTCTGCCCCCTCTTATACCAAAGAGAATCGAGGTGGGGTTATTTGTGTCATCTTTTTATGATCCATCCTGTCCTAGCACTGGACTGTTGTGCAATGTTGTGTAATGGTTCTTCTACCAACACTTGCATATCAAGGCTATCTTTGCACTCTTCCACATCTATCTCCTTTTTTCCTTTTATCATATTTGCCCAGAAGCCCCGTTATCCACTGCAGCCGATCTAGGAGCTTTGCTGGCTGAAGAGTGGCAAGGAATAGTGGCTATTCACAAACAGTCACAATCACGCAGGAGAGTCAGTCTGGTGTAGTGGTTAAGGCACTGGGCTAGAAATCGGAAGACGGGGAGTTCTAGTCTTGCCTTGAGCACACAGCCAGCTGGGTGATCTTGAGCCAGTCCATCTGTCTCAGCCCTAAGAAGCAGACAATGGCAAGGTACTTCTGAAATCTTGGCAGGAAAACTACAGGGAGTTGTCCAGGCAGTTGCCAGGAGTCAGCATTGGCTTGAAGGTGTGCAAGCCCACACACACACTCATGCAAACTGTCTTCTTAGACACTGTGGCTGCTGCTGCTGAATTAGTCCACTGCTCCAGTCCCCACGATAGCCATTTACACCTCCTCACTCCAACTTGCACCAAGGCATCAATTCCACCAAGAGCAACGCCAAGCCTGCCCTCTCTTCCCCGCCCAGAGCTACACAGTTGATGGTCTACAGACTTCTGGAATTCCCCACAATGCTCAGAATACCTGATGTGACACCCCTCTGGGGCAGGATTCAAAGTGGCTGCCAACCCCAAGAGGGTCCAAAGGCCAGTACCCGGCATGAGACCCCACCTTTGAATCCCTCAGAGATCAAGGGGGAGGACTGCTTACTCTTCTTCAAATGTTTTTTCTTGGTTTTTCGGCAAATGCCAGTGATGCCCGGCACTGCCTTCATGTCGCTCTTGTTGACAGGCGGGGGGTGCAAGATGGGCTTCGGAGCTCTAGTTAGACAGACAGGCAAACCCGCTGCACACATCAAAATGCCGGTCATACCTAGGGCAGAGGAAGCAAGTGAGTCCAACCAGCTCAAACTATCTGACTTTCACCTTCAAACAGGAGAGATTTCTCTGTTTTTGGAAGCAGCCAGGAAAATCTATGCAACTGACATCACTGGTCTCAGGTGACATCAGGGGCTTACATAGAGGTCAATGATATAATAATGGCAATTCTGTAAGGGTGCAAGTGATGGGAAGGAGGGTCATTCCATGTGTTCTGATTTAACAGACCTTTGGATTTAACAGACCCACCTTCCTCCCGATCGGTCTGTTAAATCAAGGTTTTGCCGATCATTAATAACGGTCAGAAGGGAGCAGCTCTCCTCATCAGCTCTCTCCTTACCTGCCAAGGCAGGGTGGACTGGACCGGTTCCATTCAGATTCTTCACTGGGAGAGCAGGGACCCTGGAAGAGAAAGAGGGAGGAGAGTTAAATCCTCTACCTAATGGGATTAGATTCCTGTTTACAACTGTGCTCGAGCTCCTTTGCAGAAAAACATCTCTTCAGCATCCTCCGATGTGTTACGGGGTTGATCCTCAGACACAACAGACCCACAAAAGATCCTCTAAATCTTTACTGCTTGTCATTTATCTCTCTGTTTAGCTTGTAATGTGAGAATGGTTCTGGTTTGTATCTTGTATCCTGCCCATTTTTTTGGAGAGAGAGAAAAAAGCATATATTTCTTGCCGGGAGAGAGAAAAAAAGCATTTATTTCTTGCCGTCTCTTCCATTTCCCTGTGGAACTGACAAAGCCTCCAGGATAGGAGATGAAGCGTTTTCCGATTATGTCGAATAATAAACGTCCGGTTGTCTTTTTAAGAAAGTTTTTGCATTTGTTGCATGTTTGCTATGGAGGAGATTTGAACTGTAATCCTCTGAAGGAGCACGTGCTTTTGGATCATCCCAGAAGGGGTATTTGTTTTATCCTTGCAATCTTCCCTTGTAGCCTGCCAAGTACCTTAATTCACCTGATTTTCAGACAGATAGATAGATGGATGGATGGATGGATGGATGGATGGATGGATGGATGGATGGATGGATGGATGGG
>JANHZU010008878.1:231503-243142 GCA_032468055.1 Acrochordus granulatus | reverse complement strand
TCTTCTGTTTCCACATGGAATTGAGAAAGCCTCCTAGATAGATGAAATGTTTTCTGATTACATCTAATAATAAAAGTCGAGTTGCCTCTTTAAGGAAGTTGTATTTTTTGCAATTTTGTTACTAATAATCTATAGTCTAAAAAATATTGACAAAGTTCTTCTCCTAATTTTAGTCTAAGACATAATAAATTGTCAGATGTAAATATCCTCATATTTAAAAAGCTACAGTATTTATCAAGTCAAATACAAACCTCCCTGAATTCCTTGATCCCAGTTAAATCTCAGAGGAAAGGATGAGCATCCTTCAGTACATGGGACCATTTTGGACATTAGGAAGCCAGAGAGGCTGGGAGATAGATGTGAAACAGAAAAAGGACAACCATCCAAAAAAGGAAAATACCAGTATACCTTGGGTTTTGTTTATTTCCTTATTTTTATCCCCTTTTATTCAAGAGCTCAAGGCAAGATACTCCTCCTTCCTGCTTTCCTTCATAAGGTTGGTTGAGCTGAGGCAGAGTAACTACTCCAAGGTTTTGTAGTAGATGGGTGGATGGAGTAGAAACCTGGGTTTCTCTGTTCCTAGTCCAATATCTAAGCAATATCTACCCCACATTGGCTCTCAGTTAGAGACTAAGGAAGGTGATAGAGATATGCAGGAACTGTTCTCCAGGTAAAAGGCATCAGGCTAGAAATTGGGAGACAGTGAGTTCTAATCCTGACTTAGGCATGGAAGCCAGCTGGGTGACCTTGGGCCAGTCCCTCTCTCTCAGCCCAATTCACCTCATGGGGTTGTTGTTCTGAGAAAAAAACAGAAGGAGGAAGGAATCTTAGAAATTTTTACCTTCTTCAGTTGAAAATAATAATAAAGGTGGGATTGTGGGGGAAACCAGGGCTGAACTATATGTGAAAAGGGGGATCAGCCTTGAATCATTACACATGACCAAGTGAAGGAGAGGCAACCCTCAGGAGGACCATTAGATATAACCCAAGGTCAGGAGCATTGGTACTCAGAAGGAGAAATTCTTGTAAACATATGCAGCCATTAAAAGAGTAGATTATAATTACTTTCATTTAACTCATTTCCTTTCATCCCAACATGGATATAAATAAAATAAACATAATAAACAAATAGGCTGCATGTATCTTAAGTCCAGAAAAACAAGATAATATTCAGAAGCAGCTGAGGCATATACCTGCCTAATTCATTGGAGCATAAGAAGGAGGAGTCGTCCAACATAACCAGATTGGAAAGATACCATTATTATAGCCACTCTCAATAAAAATAGTTTTAGCTTTCCTATAGAGTTGGTTTCCTGGTCTGGTCTGCTCTACCAGGTGGAGCTGACTCTCAGTCATTACACCGAAACGACCAAAAGGGATCAAGAATTTGGGGTAGAAACACAGAAGCCTTTGGGAGCACGCACCCAACTATCAAGGCAAATGGGAAAGAGATTTGAAAGGCTCAGTCAAGCCCCCTAAGGCCAGTCTTTCTGTGGGAAAATATCACTAATATTGCTTCTGAAATACAGCTTCACAAGGGCGTCGTGAAGGGGAGCTGAAGCTTTGCCCCAACCCTTTAAGCCTGGCACCCTCCCTTCAACCTCACAGAGGGGCAAGAGTCTCACATTGTCACTGTTACAATTACACATTATTGACTATTGTTCTCTGCCAGCCAATCAGGGAACGCGAAACCAGACCCTCATCTGAACTCAGGAAACTATATAAGGATGTGCCCGGAGAGGGATCATCCTGATTTGCAAAGACCAAGAGGAAAGAGAAGAGCCCTACCGAGACCTCTAGATGCTGTGAGAATGCAGAGGAGGAGTTATTTTTTGAGTAGCCGATGGAGGAGGAGTCAGAAAAGGAAGAGGAGGTGGGGCACCGTGAAAAGGAGGCGGGGCACCGTGAAAAGGAGGAGGGGGCCCTTGAGAAGGAGAAGACCATGGAGGACTCTGGTCAGAAGAAGGAGGAAGCTACCGGTTAGATCCAAGAAGAACGTGTGCATCATCAGATTTCCGAGGCGAGGTTATCGGATGAATTGCCCCCTGATGTGCTGGTGCTTCGACAGGTGGATACGGGGCAGTGGGATGCCGCTCCAGAAGGGCAAAGCTAAGGTGTTGTGTAAGCAGAGCAGCCCCTGCCTGAGGACGCCCCTCCGAGCCAGCCACAGGCCCAAGAAGCAGCCCCACGCCCAACCACGGCGCTGCCCAGACTTCCTGCGAGCAGCCCTGCGGGAGATGGCAAAGAAGGAAGGGGCAAAAAGGGCAGTGGCGTCCAGCAAAAAGCGGACGCGCTACTCTGACAATGAGATCTTCTACCAGTTGGCCAGCTCTCTGACCAAACAAAGAGAAGACAACCGCTGTGGCCCTGAGAGGGGGTCTGAGAAGGCATCTCCCAAGATATCTCAGTCACTCGGAGACGCCTAAAGATCCCCGCCTCTCTCTTCTCCGGAGACCACGCAGGAGTAGGGAAGAACTAACACAGAAGAGAGAGAGAGAGCGAAGTCAAGAGCCTGCTCTACACAAAAGATCCAGCAACCTTCAGAAGACCACCTGGGCTGAAATGTCAATCCTGCACGGAGGCCCTTTTTCCTGAACCCTTAAAATTAATTTTATCTGTACCTGGAAGAAGAAGAAGAACAAGTCTTGATGAGACCCCGACTCCCTCTGTCCTGACTGCGATAGGGTGGTTGTCACCAAAGGTGATGTTCTTCCCTGATTTTTTTTTTTGAAAGATGAATAAAACTGGATCTTTGGCAACACAGACATTGCGTTCTGGTATTCTCAGGGAGAGGGCGGCGGGTGGCTCTCTGTGTGTTTGGATGCATTCTCCGTGAGCAGCAGCAACGCAGAGAGCTTCATGTTGAATCCGATTCCTCCCCATCTCAAGCTTGACAACTTAAATCCCTCCCCCTTGTTAAACTGAGATTCATCCTCATTGGATCCTTGGTGAAAGGATCTCCACCTGCTCGACACGCAAAAGGCCCTTGATTCAGTTCTCACCTTCCCCAGACAGGACTGGAAATCCTGGGCACTGCTGCCAGTCAAAGCTGGCTACCGGGCCAATCGTTAATTCGAAACAGCCTCTGATCGCTTTCGGTGAAGGATGGGCGTTTCGATCCCGTACCTCCATACCTCACCTCCTTCTCAAACCCTCTTCTGTAACACCACCTGCATTCAGTCATAGAAAGTTCTCATCAGCAGTGTGGACACACACTTGTCTTGCTGATTGCTCCGATGGAGAGGGCTCACTTCAGCCTGGGGACATGCTGTGTTGCTTATTTTATTTTATATCCCTCAGATTGTTGGGGTTCTCGGAGGGGTTTACACACTGATTTCCATCATGAAAAACAGGAAACAGAAACAATCCGTTTAAACACACACACGCTCTCCATAGTAGAAGAAAAAGACCCTAAAATAGAAATACTTCCGTTCCAGTATAATAAGGAAAAGGTGAAAGAGATAGAAAAGGGCGAAGGGAAGAGGAGGAGGAGGAGGAGGAGAAGCAGCAGCAGCAGCTGCTTAGACTTCAAGGGACGAGGAAAATATCTTCCTTCCCGGTCTCATAAGTGGAGCCCCATAACCGCGAGGGGTCTCTTCCTTGCAACCCGGCTATACCCAGTCTCTTCCTCCTTGCTCCATTTCCTTGGCCAAAATGCACCCCATCTTTGGCATCAGGGTGCTGCCTCCTCAACAGAGGAGTTTGAAGGCTGTGCTTGCTCACCTTCCTCGGATGCTTTCCTCCCCCCCCAGATTTGCTGATAGGGATTTCTTCCGATCCTTTGGGGCACCTGGATTCAGTCAGATGAATGCCCTACATCTAAACGTGACATTGCCTCACCTGTTAGATGCTGGCTTTGGCATCAGGGGTGGGTTGTCGTTCCCACTGTTGAACCTGGAGAGCAAAAGCCAGCTTGGTATCCCTGCCAGTTATTTCAGAGCCATGCAAACTTGAACAGACTTCCCAACTTTCCCAGTCTGATAACCATATTCAGCTGGAATCATCAGACATGGCTAGGAATGTGCCTGGCAAAGAGACTGGATTCAGCACATTTAAATCATGGTTTAGCTCAGCCTGTCATGTGCCTCCACTCCGTTATGGCTTATTCAAGAATAGATAACCGAAACCAGGCAAGTCCAATCTTGGCAACTTTAAGATGTGTGGACTTCAACTCTCAGAATTCCTCAGTCAGCTAGTCTACAGCTATTTTATAATAGTACATATAAAATATATATAAATATCTATATAAAATAGTATATATTAAAGCTGCCAAGGCTGGACACCCCTGACCTAAACCAATGTCACAACCCAGCTAGCATGTCTAGAAAACTAACCTGATGCCCTGTCATTATTAAGCCATCTAGAGTCATCCCAGACGGTGAGATGGGCAGTGTATGAATGGAATAAATGCAAGTAAAATAATGAAAATAATTTTGGCCCCGTCTTTCGTAAATTCAGCCAGCGTGGACTATGGTGATAGTCGGAGTTTTGGTCCCAAAATCTGGTTCGACCCCTGAATTAAATGCCACAATCAGTATATGAGGCCGAAATGGTCACAGATGACCTGCGTTGATTTCACAATTGAACTGATGCGTTGCTGAAATGGTTTCATCCGGTGCATGTACATTTTCAAACAGCATCTTCCGCACAGAAAAATCGCAATTTTTCCTCCTCTGTTGACTCATGGGGGTTAGTATAAGAGCCAATTTTGTAACCGTGGCAATTAGTCGCTGTCATTGACAAGCCCGAGATCATCCTCGATCAATCCCAGGTATTTGTCCTACCGTGTCTCGTAATTGTTTAACGATTCCCGTGAATCTGGGCAAATCTCGCTGGAGGCTTTTCGACGCATCATTTGCAGAATAAGACTCGGTGGGAGGGCATGTCGACCATGTCCGCCACGCTCAGGATTTGTCTTCCCTTTCTCGGCCTCTCAGCCAAACAGGCCTGGGTCGGCTTCCCTCCGCGACCAGATGCGCCCGGAATATATCTCCTTCAGCTCTGCTGGACGTTCATAGAGTTCATGGTGAGAGTTTGGAGCATCTTTGGTGGCGCTCACGGACGCTGCGCCAATTTTGCTCACCTGCCTGTCGGGCGGTGGCGTCCAGCCGACGCAACGTCTTGTCTCGCTTTGCCCCCATGGCTTCGCAGAGCCTTTCCAACCCGAATCAAGAGTCTCACGTCGCGCCGCCCTTCCCTTTCTTAAAGTCAAAACCAGCAGTGGACCCCACCCATCTTCCCCCTTCTCCGTCTCGAAATGTTCTTTTTAAAAGAAACCCTCTCGTTTAACCCACCCAGGTTCATCCCGCTGGCCCCCAAATGCAAACTCTCAACATTTTCTTTGGAACAGAATTAATGAGATAGCGTGTTGCGTTGCAAAAGATCCGTTTTTATTTTTAGGATTTTGAGATGGATACCCTTGAGGAACGGGGGAGGCCTTTGATATCACAAGAGCGACTTCATTTTCACTGGGATTTGGCGAGAGGCTTTCCTCGCGTTCTACCCGGTCGACTCCCTTCAGATGTCCAAATTTCACACGATGGTTCAAATGTGGTTTTCTCCCCCCCTTCTTTCTCTTTCAAGGATCGATAAATACTAATTTCATTGATTCTGGAAAACAACAAACGTTCAGGATCGAAATCTGAGTGCAGGTGGGACTTCCCAAAGTTACTGGATCTTTTGTGCAGGGTCGTGGCTTCTTCGTTTTCTGATCTTCCGTCTCGGCGCTTCTTGAAGCTTGCTTGCCGTGCCGAGAAGCAGGGAGGGACATTCCTCTAGCTTAGAGCCTCTTGCAATTCGTTTGCAGCTGGCTGGGGGATCCCAGGAGCATGGGAGACCATGTCCTCGACCGCCGCGTCGTGAGCAGCCTCTTCCCTTTCTTCTGAAACGGAAGGATTCTTGGCCAACCGGTAGAAGATCTCATGGTCAGAAAACCTTCTTCTCTTTTTGGTTGCTTCCACCACCCACTTGGCGCGCTTCTTCTTGGCCACCTCCTGGAGCGTGGCTCGCAAGGAATGTGGTCCACGACGGGTGAAGGGCTGCCGCTTTCGCTGCCGGTCAAGCCGGAGAGACAACTTCTGGTGAGCATCAGCTAGGCAAGGGCTCAAGGAGTCTCTGCTCTTGTGCAGGAAAAGGACATCATCCCGTATCCTCCTGTTGAAGTACCAGGACACCAGGGGGCACGAGGTCAAATAACTGCTTCTCGGAAACCTTATAATGCATCTGTTCCTCTTGGGTTTGATCGGCGTCTTCCCACGCTTGGTGATCGTCTTGGCTGGCTTGATGCGCCGGTTCCTTCGCAGAGCATCACTCTTCCTCTCTCTCTTGACCACAGCCATGGCTTGCGATGTTGACACCGACTCAGTTTAGTTGCCCCACCTGCAAGTGATGGGGACCACATCCGGGCAGTGCCCATATAGAGTGGTCAGTATGCAAATGAAGGGGTGGCTCCAGGCTCCCTGATTGGTTGAGGTGGAACAATAGGCCTTTCCCCAACAATGCCCTCTATGAGGCGCCGGCCAAGACTGTTGAGGGAGTCTGAAGGTGGACAGATGCTTCCACGGAACCCGTCATCCGCGACGCCTCCTGGCACAGACAAGTCTGGCGGTGACTCCGCTTCCTTGTTCTGTTTGTCAGACGTGCACTGAAGCATCGCCGTCCACAGGCTTCCAGACGGAGCATAGCATGCATTTTTGGAGACTAGAAGAGTGGGAACCTGTAGCCCTCTCCCTTGTCAGACTGTCACGCCGTCATGCATCACGCCAGGGGTGGAAGAGTGCTAACGGCACACGTCAGCGGCTGGAAGGCACACGTTCTGCTGCTACAGGCCATCTAGTCAGGTCATCAGGAAACAGGGAATCCTTGCCGGATAATGAATCCCCCTTTGCTTGAAGTGCTCGTGAAAGGACAGTCACAACTGCGCGTTTCACTTAAGGACCGTATCTTACGCTTAGACACCTGCCCTAGGAATTGTCGTAAAGTCAGATCGGACTCGGGACGGCAACGACTTACTGTAAAATTCTGGCCCCAGGTATGGTTGTAAGTCAAGGACTGTCTGTACAGAGGAATTTCCCCAAAACTTATTGGAAGGGAAATTCAAAATGTTGGTTGAATCCAACATCCAGAATTCAAATGTTGGTTGAATCCAACCCATTTTTTTTAAGGTTCTGACTTCAAGGAGAAGACTGGAAACTCAGAAGCCTGCAACGTGGTGTTGGCATGTCATTAGTCTAATGAAATATTGCCCCTGTACATACCTCTACATGTTCACCTACCGGTTACCCGATTCCTTTTTGCGGTGGGCAACATTCAAGGAGTGCCCCAAAATGCAACAAGCAGTCAGTAATTACCATTTTTAATTTTAAAAATTAAAAGCATGAGCTGAGAAAAAAGCAAATTCTGAATTTCACCAGAATTTACGCCGAGAGTTTATATCACTTTATATCACATCACTGATATCACCTTTCTATCCTTGCTTCCTCTAGGCCCATACAAGCAATCCTCAACTTACGACCGGTTGCTCAGTGACTCTTTGAATTTATGATGGGCTCCCAAAAGGTGCTTACCACCTGGCTTTGGTTCCAACGTCGCTCCCCGTCACGTGACTGCACTTCAGGCACTTGGCAACCAGCCCACATTTATGGCTGTTGACAGCATCCCATAAACACGTGGCTGGGTTTTACGTTTTTGCCAAAAAACAGCGTTGACTTCCAGTTTTGGGCAAAAACGCCCCATAGTCAACGATGGGTTTGCTTAACGAATGGATTCAGTTGAAGACCGCGGTGATTTGCTTCACAGCCACCACAAAAATTGGGTCGGTCAGATGATGATCCATTTCACAGTTGACACAACTTATGACTGTAATGGATAAGCTCCATTTTGGTCGCAAATCAGGGACTTCCTGTATATCATTTCACACGTTGCTTTTTATTTTTTAAGCTTCTCGCCTCTTTCTGAGGATCTTATCAGTTCCACAAAGGCACAGTTTTCTCACTCTCTCCTTCTTCTCGTTCCTCCTTCAAGTGCTCCTTTTGCAAGATAATCCTCATTTACTCCCTCTTTAGGGCCAAACCACCTGTCAGGCCCCAAGAACGAAGAATGACACGCAGAGTTACTTCTGAGTAGTTTCCTTTACCGTTCTTCACTTATGGACAGAATCTTCCCAGACTCAAGCAACTATTTGCATCGCCATAGGCCAGGGTTGTCCAGCCTTGGATGTGTGGTCGCCGACTCCCCGAATTCCTCAGCCAGCATAGCAACAAAGTTTAAAAAACAGGCATCTGGACTGGATTTTTCTCAAGTTGAAGACGTTTCACCTTTAATCCAAAAGGCTTTCTCAATTCATAGCATAGGAATTCTGGCAGTTGAAGTCCACACATGCTAAAAGTTGTCAAGGTTGGACACCCCTGCTGTAGATATACTCTAAGAATGGCTAGGGAGGAGCCACCTTGACTCTCTTCCTCCCAACCAAACTATCTAAGCTCTGCTGTCGCTTGGTCCCTTGGCCACAGCCCCTCCTCCTGGGAATCCAGACGACGTCCCACCACACCACCTCAGTGTGCCGCTTTTCTGTTAATCATTCACTTTGTACTAGGAACGTCAATCTGCGTTCATCCGGTCCCCGTTCATTGTAGACTTCTTCCTTCGCAGCACAACTCTTCCCGCTGCGTGCAACGTATTTTTATATTTTTCCCGAGATTCCAAGCTCCCGCTTCCATAAAACAAACCCGGCACTCTTGCTGTACGTGCAGCCCTTTCATCCTCTTCCGATAAGCATCCATCCCTCGCGAAAGGCGGCTTGCGTTTGAGTATCTCAAAGCGTCGTCGTTTGTTGCCAACTTTTGTGAATCCCCTACAAGAGGCTCTGCTCTGGTCTGTTTGTCCACCACTCAGGCGCAACTCAACACCGCTCACTTCGCGTTCCTGTCGAACGCAGCCCTCTCGGTCTCGAGACCTTGATTTTCGGATCCAACGTGCAATCTCTCTGACATCTGCTGCACATCGCGGGAGGCTCAGTCAACGTGGCGCCATCGGCACGCAGAGGGACGTGAACCTCCATGTCTTCAACCAGCCCACTTGTAACTTCATCACAAACGCTCCTTATACCACCGTACACTTGTCTACGGGTGTGTTCATCCGCCCAAGGGATCTCTCGCGTCCTTGCCGAACCACTCAGCAAGCGCCGCATTCGTGCGCTCGCACCCGTTGCATTTATCCTAATCGCAGGGAGCGACCTTCTTCAACTCCACGTTTGCATAAATACCCCTCGTTCACGCCCCGCTGCTTGATTGTGCATCTCTCCGAGTCCACAAACGCACCATTTTCACATTTCCCAATCACCATCTGAAAAGAGCAAGAATTTAGTTGCACGCCTTCAGCGCAGCAGTTGCATGCTGCACCTCGCAAATTTTGCTCACGGTGGTCTTTTGACAAATATTTTCCCAGGCGCATGCAGCCAATTCCCCCCACCCCCAGCAGTTTCTGCCCTCGGACCGGCTATACTCCACCCCAGCATTCTTCCAACTGTTCATCACAGATGTGGCCTTTACACACAGACATCAAATATATCTCACCGCCACCCGAGACGCAAATCACACCCATTTGCTAACATTCGTTGTAGTTACAGCCTCGGATCGCCAACCTTACCATTTCTCAGTATTTCCACATCACCGGCATCACCTTTCTATCCTTGCTTCCTCCAGCAATCTTTTTCCATCATTTTTTCTTGAATGAACGTTCACAGCATTCGTTTCAGCTTCACCTTTTGAGAGACCGCCGTGCGTTTTTTCATTCAGATCACCAAAATCCTTTTCCCCCAAATAATTCCATTCAGTTGACTCTGAACTTGATTCCTTCCATTTGAGGCTCCTCGTTCGTCCTCCTTTGCCCTTTTCGAAACAAATCACCTGGCATTTTTCAGCCTCTTTTAATCCCACTTTTACTTCCCAGAACATTCCCTTTAGATTTATAAGAATGAAGGCAAAACTAATAAGGGCTCACACGGCTCAGCCTTGTACTCTTTTTAAAGTCTCCTTGCAAATTATTTTGTCTTATTCGAAAACTTCACAACGACACTTACCAGCTGTGGATTCCTCAACCACAGAAACGTGTCCAAATAAAATTGGGATCGGTGTTTCTGGCTAAGGAGCAGCTCATAGACATTATCCCCATAACGAGGTCCTGTGGCAAAGTTATGGTCCTTCCGAGCCCAGATGTGAAAATCCACTGCAGGGAACTCACAATTTTCACCTGTTCTCAGCCAAAGCCATTCAACAACACTGTAGTGAGCTCCAGAAAGGACAATTAATATGGCACCAGTGACGCCTGAGCACAACCACAGTTGTGCATAGACTTTTGCTGTGCTGCAGAAGCCCCAGGGTGCTGAAGTGCCTAACGTGACGGATGGGATTATTCAATCAATGGAGGATGATTCAGCTGGGTGGATCTGCTTAATGTAATCAACGTGACTTTATTTTTTTCATTCGGCTCTGCCGATTTTGGGATTACACTCAGTGGCCCGCTGCAACTCTGACAGCCCTCCTTGGGGGTCTGCCCCTACCTTTCTCGCCAAGTAAGAGGACGCTATGCCTGATTCTTGCATAACATTGTGAGTTTATTCTTGATTTTTGTGGGGTGCATTCGACCCTGCTTGTTACGGCTTCGCATTCTGCGCATGCCGGGGCTTTGGGACTACAGCCCTGCCGGATACATTGCAAAGGAGCGACGCTACCGGTATGGAAAGGATCCGCATCTTTGCTGCTGTGGGATGGGAGTAAACCAGGACGCCCTGCCGTCTTCCACCCTGGGGCTCAGAGTCAGGGTGGGGGGATGGCTAGAGATGGCCCCACTGGCTCTCCTCGGCTACAAAGAGACGGCAAGCTTTAAGGGAAAAACTTTTATTTACAAATATAATTAAAAGAGCTGACAATGATCGGGCTTTTGGCTTTGACTCTGAAAGAGTTGTGTGTGCGCGTGTGTGTGCTTTTTGAAAGGCATGCAAAAGAAAAAGCCTTTTTTAAACCATTTTTATTGTAAGAAAATACACAGTTTGAAAGTGTGAATAATGCAATATTTATGACCAAGATTATCAGGGATGGGAAAAAAGGGAGTGCAAAGGAAGAAGAGCCAAGGTTGAGGAGGAGGAGGAAGAGGCAAGTGGGGAAGGGGAGGAAGAAAGGAGGGTCCAGGTGATGTGATTTGATCAACAGTGTTCAACTCCAAAGATTGACTTGGAAAAAGAGGCCGGAAGAGGAAGAGGGTTGGCGCGGCTTGGAATGGGATTGAGGGACGGGGAGGCAGGTCGTAAAAAAACTTCTGATCAGAGAAACAGTTAAAATACATTATGAAAATAAGTAAATTTCTCCTTAAATTTCCTTCTATACACAAAATACACAATTTTGAGAAGGCCCAATTTGTGCTCCGGGGATCCTCTGGCCTCCTCCTTTTTTATTTTTTTTAAGTGTATTCACATCCTCTGCGACAGCAGAAAATGATTATGATACAATCAAGAATGTGCCAAAGGCCAAGGCCAACCGAACCCTCCCACCCCACTGGCCCGGCCTTGCCCTTTTCAAAAAAATCACGCTCTCCCTCTTTCCAACCCCCCACCCCTTCCCCCCACCCACAAAGTAATGTCCACC
>JANHZU010008878.1:220058-230690 GCA_032468055.1 Acrochordus granulatus | reverse complement strand
TGAAAGCAGCTGGGTGGCTTTGGGCCAATCACCAGCAGACGGGGAGTTCTAGTCACGCCTTAGCCATGAAAGCCGGCTGGATGGCTTTGGGCCACTCACCGGGAGACGGGGAGTTCTAGTCCCGCCTCTGGCATGAAAGCAGCTGGGGGGCTTTGGGCCAGTCCCTCCCTCTCAGCCTCGCCCACCTCACAGGGTTGTTCTTGTGGCGAAATAGGAACAGGGCGGACAATTTTGTATGTTCACTGCCTTGAGTTGTTTATAAAACCAATAAAGACGGGGTAAGAGTAAATTAAAATGGAATTAAAATGTCTCCAACGTCACACCAAGATGCCTTCTCTTTTCGACGGGGGGACTCCCATGTGAGCCCTTCTCCCCAGGGACGGAAGACCATGCACCCCACGCCACCTCTTACCGCTTGCGACGCCATCATTTCATTGATGCTCTGCTCATACTGTTCAGCCAGGATGGCAAGCTTCCTCGTCTGCTCATCCTTCAGGCTTTTCAAAATAGTTTTGTGCTCACTCTTTGGAGTCACTTCCAGCTGGTGATTCTTGAGCGCTTTGTACTGCTTAGTTTGCACTTTGCACGTGTCCTGGAACTGCTTCTTGATCTGCATTTCCATGGCCTGCAGGGGGGAAGTAAGAAGCAACCGACAAATGAGCATTTAATTTTCGGTGTATGCTGTGCATCTCTAGCTGTGTGGTGGCCTCGCGGTTAAGAGGCTGAGCTTGCCAGCCGGAAGGTTGGCAACCTGAGTTCAAGACCCAGGCACCGCATAACGGTGGGGGTTCCCGCTCTTCACCCCAGCTCCTGCCAACCTACAGGGAGCAGTTCAAAAGCATGCAAACTGCAAGTATAGAAATAGGGTGGGAAGCTGACAGCATCCATGCGCCTCAGCGTATAGTCATGTGGCCACATGACCATGGGAGTGTCTTCGGACAATGCTGGCTCTTTGGCTATGAAATGGCGATGAGCATCGCCCCCTAGAGTCGGACACGACTGGCAGGGTAACCTTTACCTTTACACCTGTAGGCTTGATGAAAAACAGTGATGAAAAACAGTGTTAAAAGTTAATTGGAAGGCTAACTGAGCTTTCGGTTTTACGATATTGCTTCTCAAACTTGTCAGCTTTAAGGGTGCAGTGGGGTCCAGCTCTGGTTAAAATGCTGGGCTCCTCAGCCGGAAAGTTGGCAGCTCGGCTGTTCGAGGTCCAGGCACCGCATAAGCGGGCAAACTCACAGTCCTGCCCCAGCTCCTGCCAACCTAGCAGTTCAACAGCACGCAAAAGTGCAAGTTGGTACCACCTGTGGTGGGAAAGATAGCAAGGTGCCGTGCGCCTTGACGTACAGTCATGCCAGCCACATGACCATGGAAGCGTCTTCAGACAACGGAGATGAGCACCGCCCCCTAGAGACAGGCACAACTGGCAGGGGAAATCTTTACCTTTACCTTTCTTTAAAGCAATGTCACCTTAAATAAATACAGCAGAATAAATAACAGCCTGGGGGGGTCACCGGCAGGCAACAGGCTGGGCTCCTACCCTCGTCCCTTGACTACCTTCAAGTTTTTGGGCTGTTGCCGCAGCTCCATGACGTGCTTCCTGTGCAGCTCTCGTTCCCGCCGCTTGTTATACTCCAGCTGGTTCTCAAGTTCCGTCTGGTGCTGCAGCCGGATCAAGTCCATACGCAGCTTCTGCAGCAAGTGCAGCTGCCGGTATTCTAACTCCCGCGTCGACTCGTCGTGCCGTATTAGCATGGCATGCTCCATCTCCTTCTGGGTTCTCTTCTTGTTCAGCTCCTGCATTGGAGGGGGGGCAAGGAACACTGATGAGAAGTAGCCTTCCTGTCGTGGTCTGTGGGAATGACCTTGGGAGACAGAGGGGAAGGGAGGGATAAGAGGCTGCTGAGCCCTCAGCGGGAATGGGGTGTGCGAAATGTCTCAGAAGAGACCTCCCTAGTTTGCGGCTATAAAGACAACAGGGGATAAATGCACTTTCAGACTTGCAAGTTCATGTGAACTTATAATACAGATAGAACTAGTGCTTCTGGGTGTGCTTCTTGTCTGGACTACTTTGCAAGGTTGACACTTCCTAAGGAGGCAACCAAAGCCACCCTTCACCCAAAGCAACAGTAGCAGCAGGCATTCTTCGTCTCCATGATCAGCCAGACAGAGGGCTTAGGGACTTCCAAAACCAAACGTGAAGTTGCTTGTCTTTGCCCCCCAAGTGACCGCATGCCAAGGTTGAGAAACGTTGACCTAGACCTTTCTAAGACAGCCACCTTTGCTCATCTCACAAAAGGGAATTCCAGAACTTGTCTGCATGCTGGCTTGTTTGTCTGTTTGTTTTATTGGTGACATTTACATGCTGCCGAACTCAGAAGTGACTCTCGGAGGCTCACAATCAAAATGAGTTTCCTGCCACTGCCTTGCTGAGACAAACCGAACAACCTGCAGGGGTGAAAACGGAGCCTCGAAGCAGAAGTCTTTGGCGCTCTTATGGCCTGGAGGTTGAGTCATGGCGACTGGACTTCTTTTTGTTGGTCAGAGACGTTTCGCTGCCTCTCCAAGCAGCTTCTTCTGAAGAATAGCAGAAAGAAGCCCGGCTGCCACGACTCGGCCTCCGGACAGTTCGACCTGGACGGCGGAGAAGCTCCACGGACATCTTGGTCTTGTGGTGCATTTCTCAAAACCGCCAGCAGAGGGCACTGGAGCAACCGTGCGTGAGAGCCAGACTTTAAACCTGCAACACTTTCCACCAAGCAGCACCCAAACCCGTCATGGATCAATCAAACAGATGATCCAAGACCGAAGTATTTAAGGGAGCGGGAAGAAATAATTTTGAAAGGATGTTCCCGTTTTGCTCTGTACGTTCCTTGGTTTCTCATGGAAAGCCAGAACAGCCACAGATTTGTCAACTCCGAAGAATCAGGGATTATCAAATGTATATGCTGCCGGACTCGGAAAACGACTCTCAATGGCCCACAAAGTTCATGGAAGGCGAGCAAAACATTCCTGAAAAGCAGCATCTTTTAATTTTGCCCAGCCAAGTATACCTAAGGTAGTCTTCAACTTATGACTGGTTGCTTAGTAATTGTTCAAAGTTATGACAGATCCCCAAAATTGGACTTATGGCCCAGATTCAGATGTCTGCCTCCCACCTCACAGTCACATGACATTTGGGACACTTGGTAACAGGCCCGCATTTTCAGTGTCCTACAGTCATGTATTTATTGATTGATTGAATTACAATGTATTGATTGATTGACTGATTGCAAGAAAACCAGCATTTAGTTCCAGTTTCCAGCAAAAAATACCCCAATGCATTGGCTTAATGACTATGGCGTTCACTAAACAACTGCTGCAAAAAAGGTCATAAAATCAGGTCTACTCATGTGGTGACTTGCTTTATTATGACCATCACGACTTAGAACCAAAATTGTGGGTTCAGTTATGGTCATAAGCCAAGGACTAGCTGTATCTGAAGTGCCTTCAAACATTTTCCCCCAATTTTTGCCTGTCTTTAAGTGAGGCTGCATGCATCCAGTATGAGAAAGACATGCATCCTGACATTCCATAATCTCCATGTGAGAAACACTTAGCGTAAAACAAGTATTTCTGGAACTTTTAACCTTCTGCTCTCTTCAAGAAAAGGTTGTCTGGGATGGTATAAGGTCTCCTGGCTTGGACAGAGGATTGGACTAGAAGACCGCCAAGACTTCTTCCAGCAATATGATTCTATGATTCCTATTCTGGAGGCAGGGTCCCCGAAAACCTGCAAGCAATCTTCTAAGTCAGTTTGGCCAGCCATGTTTCGTACAAAACACACAAATTATTCCTTGGCCTCAGCAAGTGCACCATGCAAAGAGAACCCGAGTTCCAACCCTCCGGTCTTTGTCTGCTTTCATGGAGATGGGTGGACCAAACCTATTTCCTACTGTGGTTGCTTCACCAGGAAGATGCGACAAAGGGCATGCCAACAGGCGAACATACGCGTAAAGGCACACACAACATGGAAAGCTCCGGATTTAGCCTACAGAAAAGTAAAAGCTGGTGTGCTTCAGACAGCTGTTTCTTCCCTCTCTTTTTTGCTGATGACCCAGAGATGGAGAGACCAACATGGTACGGGCGGGGCATGTGGACGTGACGGGTGAGAACATGATCCGCCCGACTCGGCTGCCCCCTCCTGCGATTCCAAGAGGCACGCCGCTGTGAAAGAATTTCGGTTCCGAAGCTACCAGATGGCCAAGCCTGCCTGCATGAGTTTGGCCTAGTGGTTACGGTAACAGGCTAGCCAGCAGGAGGCCGTGAGTTCTGCTCCTGCCTTAGCCAGGAAAGCCGCTGGGTGACTTGGGGTCAGTGCCCCTCTCTCAGCCCAGCCCACCTCACAGGGTTGCTCTTGGGGGGTGAATAGGAGGAGGAAGGAGCATTGGATATGCTCGGCGCCTCGAGCGATTCATAAAAATAATAAAGGTGAGGTGTGGGTGGGGGGGGTAGACAGACAGACAGACAGGCAGGCAGACGGATAGTTCTCGGAAAGACCTGGAACCAGCCAATTAGGAGGAGGGCTCTAGAACCTTTAAAGGAGGGTTCTGCGGGAACACCAACCCTAGCGAGCCACCTGGGTTTGCTCCTCGTGCCTTCTTTGGGGGGCGCGGGGTCAAAGGAAAAGCAAAAGTCAAAAGAGGAGACCTCACGGATATTCTGTTGCTCCAGCTCATGCCTTCTGATCATCGTTTTCCGCTTGAAGAAACGGCAGTTTTTGTCGTAGTAGAGTCTCTGCTGGCTGAGAAGATGAGCCTCCTCTTCAGCCTGTGTGTGCTGCAGGTTTTCTTTGTGTTTGGAGATCCTCTCCTGCTTCTCCTTCTTCGGTGTGCTGTGGTCCTCGTTCATCTCCTAAACGGAGGTGGGAGGGAGGCCAGCGACCAAACATCTCGATTAAAAGTCTCCTTCCACAGCAGAAAGAAAACACAGACTGCTTCCTACTTCTGTATGTAAAAGCTCCAGTACAGGTGGTCCTCGACTTACGACTTAGTGACCATTCGAAGTTATGATGCACCCCAAAAATGCTACTCACAACCTGGATTCAAAGTTCCAATGGCCGCTCCCCGTCACAGTCACATGATCACATCTGGGGTGCTCTGCAATCAGCCCGCATTTATGGCTGTTTGCAGCACCCCCTGGTCACATGACTACAATTTATAACTTTTTTGGAACTTCCAGTTCTGGCCAAAAAAAACACCCCATAACAAACAACAGGTTTGCTTAATGCCTGCTGCGTTCGGTTAACGACTGCTGCAAAAAATATCATAAAACTGGAGATGGTCACACAATGACCCGCTTTATGACCAATGGCCAGAATCGTGGGCTCAATTACGATCGTAAGTCGAGGACTTAGCTTAACATGGTCCCAGGGCAGATGAGCACTGACGTCCAGAGGTTTTCTCTCCCCACTCAGCCTTCGCTTAGTGGAAATCTACAAAAATAATTCAGGGGAGGCTGCCACGATCCTGCAAGTTTCGGACAGCGCAAGGGGCACAGGACGCCTGTCACGGCTATGATGCGTGGCATTGTTTTGAAGCCCAAAGTGCCACCAAGCACTATGACCCACGCAAGAGGGTTGTATCTCAGGAACCTCCCAAAAGACGGAGCTTCTTCGAATTTAGCCGCAATTAAGAACCTTCTTTTCTAAGGTTGGGGGCGCTTAGCTTAGAGAGGACAGACAATTCGAAACGACGTGATATTTCTCTGGCCTACACAGATGGATCACCCAGAGCCACCGAAGAGGTCATTAGGTCAGCTTCCCTGAGAATTCCTGGTCATGTTGAAAGGGAACCAACCGTGACCAAGCCACCAAGGGGACCTCACGTTCCTCTGCAGCGTTTCTTCTCCGGACACGCTCTGCCTTTGACCGCCACCCACCCCAATCTGGAGACTTTCTCCTTGCCTCTTTAATCTTTTCCTTGCAAATCTTGTATTGCTTCTTCTGACTTTCTAAGAAATTGGTCAGATCTCTCTTCTGCTGAGCCAAAATCTGTTGCTGGAACTTCTTCTCATCTGCTGCCGCTGTCTTTGCCTGCAAAGGAAAAATAAGGAAGGGTCTGTTAAATTGAAGCCGACCCGCTTTTCCGCACCCTTTGTGGTGTTCTCAGGTGCACGTTGGCTCGGTTGACTCTCTGAACCGGAAGATGCCAAAATCACGGTCGGCGCTCGGTCACTCAGCACGCTGGGCCAACTCAGTTTATCTTCTGTGAACTTGGCCATGCTATTGGAGCATCACGTGGGAAGATGAAGCCTAGGTTTAGGATTTGGCCTCTAGGTAGGCCTTGATCACAACCAGAATCAGAATTCCCATTGCGAAGCAAGGTGATTGGTCAAGAGTCACGCCCAATTTTACAACCTTTTTTGCAATGGTTGTTCAGCGAATCACTGCAGTTGTTAAGTGAATCACGCAGTCATTAAGTGCATATGGCTTCTTCCATTGACTTGCTTGCTGGAAGGCGTCTGGGAAGGTTGCAAATGGTGATCCCATGACCCCGAGATGCTTCAATCACTGTAAAGACATGCTGGTTGCCAAGTGCCTGAATTTTCATCCTGTGACCACGGAGATGTTGCGACAGTTGTAAATGTGAAGGCCAGTCGCAAGTCACTTGTGTCAGTGCCATTATAACTCTGAATGGTTACTCAGTGAATGGCTTTAGGTTGAGGACTATCTGTATTGCGTGGAGTCAGCCTTTCGCCAGATAGATCTCCAACTATTTCCCTCTCAGAGCCTGAATAATTTTCAGCAAGTTGTGTCCGTCCCAAAAGCAAAATCTGCTCTTGGAGCAACAACGTCCACCGCAGCAGCACCGCTGCTCTCTCGATCTGCTTCTGCGCTGGTGAGGATTCAGCCCTTCCCATGCAGGGGCAACGGGCCCTTCTAAGCACGTACAGGAAGTCATACTCACCCATTTAACGACGGTTCAAAATTATGAAGGCGCTGAAAACAGGAACTTAGGACCGGTGGTCAAAGTTATGGCTGTGACAGCTTCCCTGTGATCACACAATCAAAATCCAGGTGCTTGGTGACCAAATCGCATTTACAACGGTTGCAGCATCCTGCAGTCCCGTGACTGTGATTTGCACCCTTCCAGCTGGCTTCCGACAAGGGGGAAACCGGCAGAGAAGACTGAAAATCACAATCGTGTGATGTCTCAAAAAGATTGCAAAATCAGGTGTGGTCACAGGACGCCACATCTAATGTCTGCACCACTTCATAACCAATTGTGGTTGTAAGTCGAAGACGACCTGCGTTGCTCACCCTAACAATCATTCTTCCGTACCCATGGCCCAGAACTGTTGAATCAAAGGGAGAAGATAACACTCCGGTGTCACATCAGCTCTCGCCTCTGGAGCCAGTGGGGAGGACGGCAACGATATCTGGAGCATGGCAGCTCACCCATCCTCATGCTGACTGAGGTTGCAGGGACTGTACATGAGCGACCTCGTGCCAAGGAACATAAAGCTAAAGGGTGGCCTTTGTGTCTGAAACGGGGAGAGAAGAAGAAGGAACACGCGCACCAGCTACGAAAGGTGCAGCCCAAAGTGTGCAGCTTTAAATCGTTCTTCCTGAAAAGCAAATGCTTGTGACATTTATTATGACATTTGGAAGCCAATTGCATTAAATCCATGGTGCAAACGTGGAATGCTGCCGGTAGTTGTGCAGACACGCGCAATATCTGATTGCAGAATCAGAGTCTCCTCTATAGGATGTCAACCATTTCTTAGGAAGCAGCGACTCAGATGCTTAGTGACCGGCTTAGTGACAACCCTGCAGCATCCCGCAGTCACGTGATGACCATTTGTGACCTTTTTTGCTGGCTTCCTATAAGCAAAGTCAATGGGGAAACTGGCAGAAGGTAGTAAATAGTGACCACGTGATGTTGAGATTACAGCGTTGCGGGATTCACTTAACGACAGCCACCGGAAGTGCTGGAATCTTTTTCGCCTAACGACAGAAATTCTGGTCCCAATTACCGTCGTTAGTGAGGACGGCCTGGACTTATTTAAAATCTGTATTGGTGGAACCGTCTTTCCCTAAGTGTTCAGGTCGGGTGGGCGTGCTCCTAGACCCTCCCCTGAACATTGCCATCGGAAGGGAGCTAGGAAACGTGGCTTTTCTGCGGCAGCCCCTGCCCTACGGGACGCTCTGCCCCGGAGGTGTGGCGAGCTTCCGCCCTCTTCGCCTTCTGAGAAGCTTTGAAGGTCTGGCTTTCCCCGCAGACGCTGGGATAAGAGACTGTACGACTTGGTACGGGATTTTTAATGTGTTTAACTTTAGTTTTATTTGGTTTTTATGTTGTTTATACTTTCAATTGGGAGCCATTCAGAATTGCTTATAAGCTGGGCGTGCACACACACACTCACACATACTCACTTTACACAAATAAGCGCCTCACTTTTCCTCAGATAGCAAACGGTAGGAACAAACTCTCCTGAACAGGGATCTGTTTTGCACTGCATCAGTTTCTGATGGCTCACTGCGTTGTGCAAACCATCTCATCTGGTCAACTTATGATTCAACGGGTTGTGTGAACACGCAGAAAATGGATTCTTTGTTAAGCGTTGTGTGAGGCCTTTCTACAGACAATTTTTTACACAATGGGGAACATTCTTCTTCTTCACCAGCTACTGTTCAAGCACTGCATTCTGTGGCAGGAAGGCTTTGTTTGGAAGAATGACGTACCGGTTATAAAAGCATGCATTTTTAAGTATTCATTACAATTATATTATTAATGTTTAAATCCCCTAATTTATTAATATTTAAATTTATATTATTCTGAAGAAAGCATGAGTAACTTCTGAAGCGAGTCTTCGGGTCAGATTACTGGACCCTAAACCCAACAGGGAGAAAATGGTAGTGGGATCCAAGGGAGAGAAAGGAGCACCTTCGTGACGAACCTGGCCCACCGGAGCATCCTCCTCTTAGACCACCAGCTCCATCATTAATGGCCCTCTAGAAGCTAGATGAAAGCTAATTGTTCTCAAAAGTGTTGGGCAGAATTGCGGCATCATCAGAGTTGTGTCGTATGATTTTCGCATTAATTTAACCTTAATTTACAAGGGACGTTATCACTGATTTACAGGAGGGACCACCAAGGGGTGTTCAGATGTGACTAAGGACCTGCGTTTTTTTCCTGTTCTATTGTTCATTTTTTAAGGCTCTAAGCTGCTCATGTTTTATGAAGCTGGGGAGTCTCTAAATCAAACCTGGGCATCTTACAACCTGTGGGCCACATCTGGCCCTTCAGCTGTCACTGTCTGGCCTGTGTGAAGACTCTGGCAGGCAGAGGGCCAGCTGGCGGGGGGCCAAAGTACCTGCCGTGAGAGGGACCAGCTGGCTGGGCAAGGGCTGGGCCCGGCAGGGCAGCTGTTCGGGGTGCAGAGCCAAGCGAGGGGCTTCTGGTCCAGGATGACAGGTTGGCCACTGCAGGTGTGCAGAGGCATGGTGGCAAGAGTGGCAGGCCAACGACAGGCACTTGCAACAGCATACCTGGCTGGATCTCAGCGCCACCCAGCCACTCCCAAAGGTTCCTCCCTGCCTCTCTCCTTTCCTCCTATCCTTTCTTCCTTCTCTCTTTTTCTTCCTTCCCTCTTTTCCTCCCTCCCTATTTCCTTACTTCCTCTTTCATCCCTCCCTTTCTCTTTGTTTCCTTCCTTCCTTCCTTCTCTCCCTCCATCCTTTTCTTCCATCCTTCCTTCCCTCAGACTTCAGTTCAGCTTGTTGGTTTGGCCCTCCACAACAGTCCCGGTTTCTCGCGTGGCCCCTGGGGAAAATTAGCTGCGCACCCTGTTCCACGTCACCCGCTCACTAACTTCCTGGGCAGCCCGGGCATCGGACCAGCCTGACTCACCTCCTTTTCTATGACGGCCACCTGTTTCTTGGCCAGCTTCTCCAGCTCAATGGACGAGTTGTTGGCATGCGTCTCCACCTCCTTCTGCAGCTTGAGGCGGTGCTCGTCCATTTCGGCCTTCAGCTTGTTCTCCAGGGCGATCAGCTGCTTCTGGTGCTGGCGCCGCATCCGCTTATATCCTGACATCTGTTCCCGCAGCTCGTTCTCCTGCTCATGCTCATGGATCTGCCTTGTAACCTGAGGTCACCCGAGAGGACGACAAGAGAAGCCAAGTTAGCTGCTGCCCGGAGAGGGCCCCAGGGCCGAGGGTCCGCCTCGGTTAGGAGAGGAACGCAAACCACTGGCCTGACAGGGTGCTGCATTTCGGGAGAAATCTGTGAAGACCCAGGTCAGACGCAAGACTGGAGTTCTCCCTGAGACACTTGTGAATGGTTTCGACATCAAAAGGAATGGTTGGCCAAAGCCAGTCTTGGTTTCGAGTTGTCTGCTTCCAATTCCAGACGGGTCCGCCACTGCTCTGGACCCACTCATTCCAGTAACAGGGAAGCACATGAGGGCAGCCTGTGCAGGGGAGTGCGCACGAATCGCTCAGCCCGCGCCACATTCGGCAACGCTTTGAAAGTACGAGGGACCCCCATGCACTTCCTCCAGGGCATCTCTTTTATCTAAAGGTGGCCTAGAAATAATTTTGGGAGAGGCAGAGAGAGGGAGGGAGACAGGAAGGAGGGAGGGAGGGGAA
>JANHZU010008878.1:182526-198266 GCA_032468055.1 Acrochordus granulatus | reverse complement strand
TTTATGATGCCCCATCTTGAGCTATTTTATTGGATGGAGTAAATTTGAAATGGCTTTGAACTTAGTGACCAGTAGCAAGATCTGAATTTCTGCTCTTCGGATGGCACTATTTTCAGAGAGGCTGTACTTTGTTGTATCTGAGAGAATAATGAGCATTTAATCATGGTCTAAGAAAAGGAACCCAGGCCAACAACAGATATACAAGATTCTGGAAGGAGTCTTCAAAGCATATAAGGTAGGCAATTCCACCAGCCCTCTGCATTAGCTGAGGTAGGCTTTTGCACAGACGGTAGGACAGCATCACTTCCTAAACCACAACTGACCAGAGGTCCTCTGCATGGGACTCTGATCTAGACAGTCCATATGAATACCATGAGGAAGCAGAATTTCACGAAGTACAGTGGCACTGAAAGACTTGCTTTGAAAGGAGAATGCTGTGAGGAACAAAAGTCTACTCAAGAGTAGCCAGCTCATCTGGATGAACTTGCAGCCAAATCAGGCTTGAAAAGTACCAACTAAGAGAACAGCAGATTAGATACATCCACAAGGGTAAAGGTTTCCACTGAAAGTTGGAACCAATGCTTTTGTCCCTACGTATTGCCCCTATGACTTCAACCCAGGTCAACGTTACTGTGTAATAAATATGTCCAAAATACTTGGACCATATTTTTGCTCCTCTTACTTTCTAGAACTTCAACCAACCAACCCTTCATTAAGCTCTTGACTTCCAAACCAAGGCATTCATAACTCTTTTGTCTGTTTGGTTGGGTGTATCTTTCTGAAATTATATCTGGGGTCTGTAACTAGATTTTTTCCCACTCTCAGTCTCTAATCAAATTCCAAGATGGGATGTTGGGGGAAGAAAGTGCAGCAACACCACAACATAGGCACAAAGGAATGGCTTCTGCAGGACACCACTTCAAAAAGGGCTCTTCCTCCCTTTCTGATAGTGCTTCAGAAATCTGTTATTCTCAGCTCTTTTATCAGTGAAACACAGAAAATCCAGCTAAGGCTGTATCGCTTTCAGTTTCAGAGGAATTCTATAGAGGAACTCCTACTATGGGGGTGATATTGTTGATGCAATATAAATAACTCCTATTTGAGATTTCGACGAGGATAATCTTTGGATAGGATTAAAAGGTAAGCATTTCTCCTGCTAGTCACGGCCAACTCTCGGGGATGCTGCTCATCTCCGGTTCACAACCGAGAGAGCCAGTGTTTGTCCGAAGACACTTCCGCGGCCATGTGGCCAGCATGACTGGGTGCCAAGGCGGACAGAATGGTGTTCTTTCTCACCAACTGGGCATAACCTATTTATCTACTTGCATTTTTCCATGCTGCTGGCTTGGCAGGAGCTGAAGCAAGCAAGGGGAGCTCACCCCGTGATGCAGCGGCGCTTGGGCCTCGAACTACCAACCTTCCAGCTGACGAGCCCAGTGTCTTTACTGCTCGGCCACCACATTCCCTTTGCAAACACCAAGCGCGTGGTGCCATTGCTCCACACACGGGTCAGGGAAGTGTCATATTTTTCCAGAGGGTCATATTTTGCAAACTAAACATCTCGGAGGCCAGACTTAAAAAGAACCACAAGGTCTGTCAGGCCATGGGATTCTTGAGCGTCAAAATCTGCTTCTTTTTTGTCAGGAGGGAAGAGGGTGCTACCTTGGAACTGATTTTTCAGGATGTTTCCAAACATAACATTTACCTAAGTAGAAAAATAGAATTTCGCCGCCCCCCAAGCAAACATGTTGTATACAAATACTCCTTGACTTACAACTATTTGTTTAATGACCGTTCGAAATTCCGACAGCAGTGGTAAAAGTGAGTTACGATCAGTCCTCACACTTAAGACTGTTGCACCGGCCCCGCAGTCATATAATTGGAATCTGGGCCCTTGACAACCAGCTTGCATTCGCAAAAGTTGCAGCATCCCAGGGTCGCATGATTGCCATGTGCGACCTTGCCAGGCAGATTCATACATAGAATTTTGATCCATCCCTTCCAGGACAGTTTATTAAATATATTACCTTTTGCTATCTCAGGTTTCCAAATCTCCTTTATATGTCTTATTCCCAAACTGCAATGCCATTTCCATTCTTTGACACAATTCTCCATACATTTTCTGCAGAAATCCAGACACCTTGTCAGATCCCTTATACTGGGGTTGCTTTCTTTTTACCCTAAGCCTGCTTTTTAACACGCAGCTCATCTTACACTGGCAGGGTCTAAAATTTATTTTCATTCTCAAGGATTAACTGCATTAACTACCTGATTACCTGGAATTCTGACTACCTTGAAGGGTATTATTAATAGTATCCAGATGCATAATAGCCTGTGAATTAATACCTTGAGTTCTTTATTTGTCAGACTGATATTTGACATTTTTCTACTGTTTTTGTAAGAGCTCTATTTCGCTTAAATTTGGACATGACTAAGTAGTTTATTCACTGATTTAAATATTTTGGATATACAGTATAATGGATTTGTATTTTATATACTGTACTAATATTACTCCATCTCTGATTTTCTATGATAAAGGAATTTTTTTGTATTCTGAGTCTCCCTAAACAGAATTATATACACGTTCACAAGCTTTTACCTCTAGATCAGGTGTGTGCTTTCTTGGCAACTTTAAGGTGTGTGGACTTCAGCTCCTAGAATTCCTCAGCTAGCTGTGCTACATAAGAGTGCAACATCTTAAAATTGCCAAGGATGGACACCCTTATCTAGATGAACAAGGCTACCCTCTATGATGAGCAAAATAAAGGAAAAAGGAATTAGAAAACAAACAAAAAAAATGCATCCTGGAAGTTTAAACCTCTAAGTAAGAAGGTCTAATTTTCATCCCCTTGTGATACTTTAGATAAAGTGGGTACAATTCCCAAAATTCCAACCCAGTAGGGTGCAAATGAGTTGTAGTTTGTCGTATCTTAGGACACCAGGTTGTACTTTTAGGTTCATCCACAACAGGGGGGAAAAAACCCAAAAGCTTGAGCTCTCTAATCTGAAGGGAGATCACAAGCAACCACGTCATCAAATGGTCATGGATGCATTTACATTCCCTAGGTAAAAATCTTAAATCTCATGGCTTTGAAGCCTCTTAGAACATCACTCAGCAACTCTTGATCCATTGGGTCAACTTCCAGAGATATCTCCTTGCCAGATTCCTCAATGCCTTCAGGATTGATGGATTCCAATATAGGATTCCAACGTATTGCCCTCACTGGAAAAGCTGGGATACATTCAGAGATGTGTCTGCCTTGAAAGAAGCCCACGTTGAACTGTATGTCACAGTCAAACATCAGCACAGTCATATGTTTTATGACATTTTGTATTGTGTCATAAACTGCTTTATGATAATTTTTATCTCGTAAAATGTTTTATAAAATTTGCCAAATTTCAGTTCCAGGGGAGTCATCGGACCCAGATTTTGGACACATTGTGTAAATTAGCCCATTTGAGGTTCAAAAATGGTTGCTCCAAGATGCATCATTTTGCCCACTTAGAGTTTACACACAGAGAAACAGAAAGGCAGACTAGATCTCCCACGACCCCTTGGCTCATCACTTCACAGGTAATTCTTTATCAGATTCCTTAATGCCTTCAAAAATGGCAGAGCTTCTCTTGTACTTTAAGAGATCTTAAAAATTCAGGGAGATATTTAGAGATGTATCTGCCTTGAAAATAGCCCATGTTGAATGATATGGCACAGTCAAACATCAGAAGTTAACTACAGGAAGTGTTTCATAACATTTTGTATTATGTCCTAAAATACGTATAATTTTTATATCATACAATGTTTCATAACATTGATTAATTTGTATGCCGCCAAAATCCGGAGACTCTCGGCGGCTAAATTTGCCAAATTTCAGATCCACAGGAGTCATGGATCCCAGATTTTGGATGCATTCTCTAAGTTAGACATTTGAGATACCTTGGTTCAAAAAAGTGTTGCCCTATGATGCACCATTTTGCCCAGTTACGGTTACGGGAACAAGAGCTTCTTGGCTCTTCCTCTGAAAAACAGGCAAAGATTGATTTCTAATTTTTGGTACAACAATTAAAGCTGGGCAGCACTTTGGATCCCAAAAGATGCTTTGATTCAGGTGGGGACAGGAATCTGCAAATGTTTAAAGCAGTCAGATCTTTTCCTAAGATTGCTCATTCTTCAGAAGACGCGGCTCTTGTAAAGGGCTGCAGAAAGATGCCTATGCCTTCCAAAACGACTTTAGAATCGGATAAACCATGACTCGCTGGGTCATCCTTTCAGAGAAGTTTTCTTCTCTAAACAGATTAACAGAAAGATCATGGGTGGGCAAAAGAACAGTGGGAGCAGGAGTGATATTTGACTTCCTGATGGCTTCCCCACTGATATTGCTTAATGGAATCTGGCAGGGAGCACTGGAAATCACAGTCACATGACTGCAGCTGACTCCAGCAATGCTGCAGTGGCCACAACTTTACAAACAGTTTGTGAAGATCTTTGAAATTTCAGTTATATGGAAGTAATAGCTTTAAGTTAGCAGATCTGAAGTATCTTGATTCAAAATTTTTGCGCTATGATGCATCATTTGGACTAATTGAAGGTTGCAAACAGACAAAGACAGGAGAATTTTAGTAGTATATAGATGTGAAGTGCTGCACTATAAGAACTAATTAGCCCCGTGAGGTGCTTTGGTGGATCTATTTCACTAACAAACACTCTACTGCATACATTTTATCAAATAAGCAATATATTGCTATTAGTAACAAAACTGCATAATCTTGCTCAAGGTGTTTGAACTGGAATTTTTGCAAAGCCTGCATATATCATGTCAAGCTTCAGATGATGTGGATTTCTATAAATTACTGTATGTTGGGAAACACCCAGCCAGGCAGTGAGGAGGACTCAAATGGGGAATTAGCCTTGAGTCATTGCACAGCTGCAAGAGATCCAGAGCTGACCTCCCCCTAGACTCCAGGGAACGTTATCTATTGGTTCCCAAGAGAAAGCAAGCAGTCTGGGGTCATTCCTGTATTATAGGCAGAATGCAATAAAGTCTTTAGCTTGAAGTCTACACGAGTGGGTCTGTTTGTTTGTGCCTAATACTATATTTTTTTATTAAAATACAAATGAGGAAGATTGGGACCCTATCTGTTTTGATATTAATGAAGAGAACTATAATTTATTTGCATTGTTTGCAGAATGAAGTATCATCTGTGGGGTCTAAACTGGACAGGGATCAAAGAGGCCTTGAGATGAAGTTTGGAGCAAAAAGTGAACTCAGTATGGTATGGAAATGAAAGGGAGGAATGGCATGCTGGAAAATTTAGTTAAATTCATCCATTCTGAGCAGGAGATATAGATTCTTTCCTTTACTGGTCCCAAGTTTACTGAATAATATGCTGTCATCATATGAGACCCATTCTCTTTTCAGGGAAGATCTGTAAATCCAGGGTATCTCTGCATGTAAATAGATGCCACATATTTAAAACTCAAAACTATCTCATTGCATTCTTCAGGCTAATCTGTGAATAAGAAAACAAATGACTATTCCATTTTTTTATATCTTGCTTTGGAATTTTAAGGGTAAAAATCCTTCAAGATAAAAAAAATCAACTGCCAATATGTAACAAAGATTTTAATCTTGTCTGTCTGTCTCAATAGATCCAGTAAAGCAGGCACACTCCAGGGCTCACCCATTAAAATGATGTCACCTTGAGAACCTTGGAGACATGACTGTTCTGTGGCTGCCTCTACCCTGTGGGACACATGGGTTTGTGGCTCTGTGGGACACATGGGTATGTGGCTCTAATTCCACTGTCATTGAGGAAAGCCCTTAAAATGAGGCCCATTCAACAGACCTCAGGGCAGAGTGATTTGTGACATAAAATTTTGCATGATTCACTTAATGACTGCCTCACTTAGCAACAGAAGTTCCAGTCCCAATTGTGGTCGTAAGCTGAGGTTCACCATTATTTATTTTTTTAACATACTTCTACCCTGTCACAAGAATGCAGAGTGAAATCAGAGTTCAGATGAATTAACATTAATTCATGATTGTTACTGAGTAATAATGTGCAATTCACGAAAAAGTACAGAGTGGCAGTATCTTCATTTAAAATATTGCATATTTTGATGTTAAAGTATTTGGTAAAACTGGAATTACAGCTAGTACAAATGTATGTTAAAATAAACTAAATTAAACAGTAAAAAATTATGGAAAGGCCTGGGATATTTTTTTAAAAAAATAGAATGCCTGAGCATATATAAAAGGCTTTTTTGCAACTGTATATCACACTTTTATAGATTGAAAATTATTATTAACAAAAAATGTTGCATGTATTAAGACACTGCTACAGAAGAATGAGTTTATACTTGTCGATAAATGTATAAAGTTCCAATTCTTTGCCTGTCTGTGTATCGTTTGTTACTCACTTAGTAACACTGGATTAGTTTCACTCCTGGCTATTCATGCTTTTACTTTGGGGAGAAACCTTATCTTTTCCCACTTAGATACGGCGTCTTCTGCAATGATGGCTGGGGAATTCTGGGAGTTGAAGTCCACCCATCTTAAAAATGTTGAGACTAAGAATGACTGCCCCAGATAATGCTTTCTAGCCAAGAGTTGCTGAATCAACTCTTTCAACTTTACAGGTAGTCCTCAACTTATGACCATTCATTTAGCGGCTGTTCAAAGTTTACCACGGTGCTAAAAAAACAACTTACAGTCTGTCCTTGGACTTACAACCATTGCAGCGTCTCCACAGTCACATGTCAAAATTCATGCATTTGACAACTGGTACGTACTTACGATGGTTGCACCCCAGGAGCACGTAATCAGCATTTGCAACCTTCCCAGCCATCTTTCAACAAGCGAAGCCAACAGGCAAAGCTGGATTTGCTCAACAACCGGGTGATTCACTTAACACCTGTGGTCATTCGTCGAACAGCCATGACAAAATAGGTTGTAAAATCAAGCACGATTCACTTAATGACACCTTCGCTTAGCGAAAGAGGTTCCGATCCCAACTTGGTCGTAAGTCAAGGACTACCTGTATTAATTTTCTTCACATGCGTCTACCCTGCCACAATGAAAACAGCTCTTAGCGTTTCGAGACGGCAGCCTTCAGACTCTCTCAACGCAAAGAGGGGCTTGACGTGCTCCACTGCATTCATTCCTCACTTGGCTTCGTCTCAACAGAAGCCGAACTGGGCCAGAGGGATCACTCGAAGGGGGCGCGTGTCGGACTGGGCAACCGATGCGATCCAACACTGCGGTGATGTTAACCCTGAAAAAAACCTACCTTCTCGGAGAGATCCGCGAGCAGCTGTTTTGTCAAGAGAAGAATCCACTTGCAAATCAGGACTGGGTCGGAAATTACTGACGTTACTGCGTTAGTGAGTTTAGTGGCTGTGACCATTTCAAGCGCACGACAAGCACGTGGGGGAGACAAACTTCAGGGCACAAGGTGGGGTTACAGGGCGGGACGGGACAAAGGCACACATGCAGCGCTGAAGTACACAACGAGAGCAAGATACGCTCGAGATGGACAAGCGTTCTCCTCAAGCCAGATCTCAGACGCTTTCACGCTCTGCCAGCCTTCTCACTTGGCTTTCCTTCCACCAACTCAACGCCACCCAAGAGCCGCCCTGGGCACCATCCTGCACATGAATCCGGCAAAGGCAATGACCCTAAGTTCTAAAAGTAAGTTTTCTGGAAGACCTTTTACTGATTAACTCAAGATGCTTTTCAAGACCTGGAAAGAAAGTGCAGTAAAACAGAGGTCGCTGGGAAGGAAGCACCAGCCAGACATACCTTCTTAATCACAAGAGAGGAAGTGGAATTAATGGTGCTCTCGTTGTCATGCATCATAACCAGCTCAGAACTGCTCTCCTCCATAACCTCTTGCATGCTGTTGACACTGCTGCTCTGGCTGCCTGTGCTTACAGACATGCTGGGGATTGAATGATTGCTGCCCAGACTGTCCATCTTCCTAGTCCCATGCTCACTGTCCTACAAAATAAGGACAGGAGATTTAACGCCATGATTAAAGGAGCCACCGCCAACCACGAGGAGACTCACTCTAAAAAGGGGAAAGGTTTCAGTAGACTCTAGGGTCGGTGCCCATCTCCGTTTCATCGCCGAAGAGCCAGCGCTGTCCAAAGATGCTTCCGTGGTCATGTGGCTGGCATGACTATACGCCGAGGCGCATGGAGTGCTGTTACCTTCCCACCAAGTTAGGCGGTACCTATTTATCTACTTGCATTTTGCATGCTTTCGAACTGCTAGGTTGGCAGGAGCTGGGCAAGTAACAGGAGCTCACCTGTTACGCGGTGGCGCTTGGGTCTCGAACTGCCAAGCTGCCAACCTTCCGGCCAACAAGCCCAGTGTCTTAACCACTAGGCCACTGTGCCCCACTGGGTTATGGGCCATTCTGCAGAAGCAAAGGGTTTTCATCTACTTCATGATCATCCCTTCCTCCTCTTGTAAAAAAAGATGATGGGAAATGGCAGAACCCAAAGGGGCTTCTCCCTAACGCATGCTGCCCGGTGTCAACTGTGACATTTTGCAAACCAGTTGATCGTTTCCAGTCCTGCACTCTGCATAAATCAAGACATGGGTGACATTAGGAAAGGCTGAACCTTCTGCTGTGATTCTCATCTTTTGTATAAACCAGAACTGCTCGCGTAGCCTTTTGAAACCTTACCCTTTTCATCTTTTGCATGAACCAGGATTGCTCGGGTAGCATTAGGAAATGCTGGACCTCGTGCAATGATTCTCATCTTTCACATTGAAAAAAAAGGACACCTCACTCTAAAAAAACTCTCTTCTCATCTGATGACTGAGCTAGCAGATTTATATATCTGCCAAGAAGCCGGAATATTTAAGTTTCCCACTAGTTTCCTAAACGTGGAAGGATGCCCACGGGGGATTAGAGAGGGGTGTGGAGCCCATAAAATGGCTGTAGTGCTCTGGAATGGCTGTGCTCTCCCACTGATTGTTTTGGACAGTGTTTAATTGTTTTAACCTCTTGTCTGAAAATCAGGCATGACAGAAGGAAAAGAAAACTGTTTGCATGCTCATTTTTTGGTTGGCATTATTTCCCTGCCTTTTAATTCTAAATTTTAAATACTTTATTCTCGTTTTAATCTGCATTTCTATTACAGTATTTATACAGTTATGTTTTCATGCCTCATTTGTACACCATCCAGAGTTGCTTTCTGATGGACATGGGAGGTTTCTAAATATGATAAATAAATTTTAAAAAATAAATTATTTTTCTTTTAATTGTAAACCATGCAGAGTCACAAATGTGAGATGGGCAGCTATATAAATGGGTTAAATAAATAAATAAAAATTCCTCCAGAAGTCCCAGATTAAAGTAGTTCAAACCTTCCTTGCAAAACCATTTCTTTATTTACACTGAGCATCTGCACTTCTCTTCACCTTTTACCGGCTTCACTGGACCTGGCCTTAATCTGCAAATATAATGTTGATGCAGCACCCTGACATTCATGGGATGATTCAAAAGTAAGACAGCTAGTTTGGTGTAGCAGTTAAAAGCACCACGCTAGAACCGGGAGAGAGTGAGTTCGAATCCTGCCTTCAGCAGGAAGCCAGCTGGGCGACCTTGGGCCAGTCACTTTCTTTCAGCTCTGGGAAGGAGGCAATGGTAAATCACTTCTGAAAATCCTGCCGGGTCTTCTCAAGCACTCTACAAGAATTCATTCACCCAAAGGTGTTCACATACATAAAATAAAAACCAGAATTCAAAGTACTAAGTACCTTCAGAGGAAAATGGCAATAATCAGGATGGGGGGAAGAAATTATCCAATCCTTTCTGAAAGGATGGAGAGTTAATTACTCTGCAGAAATGGTTTGTTTTGTTTGGCCCCAGTATTGAAAACTAGTTAATATTTAATGCAGCTCTACATGACACTTGGCTTTGCCTCTTTAAGATCTACCACTTGGAAGCCTCTGAAAGGCAGAACATTTTGCGCAAGAGGTACAAAACTCGACACGGCCACAGGAAATCCATTTTAAGGATGTCACTTGCCACATCATGGAAAGCATCTACTATAGGCAAACAGCTTCCAGGGACCTGGCAAATGCCTTTTCTTGAAAAATGTGTTTTGCGGAAGATTATTTTGGCTCTTGCACTTTTAGAAGGGCTTTTGTTGGCTAAATAGCCTTAAAATCCCATCTATTACGCACCAGGTATGGAAGGGGAAAATCACACAAAAACCATTTCACTTCTAACAGCAACTTGGAAGAGCTGCTTCATCAGAGAAGGAAGCAGATGTTAGTTATTATGCAGCCTTGGTAATATCTGGCTTGGGTCGCTCCAGCAGCCATATGGATGCAATTGACAAGAAGCAAATGAGGATTTTCAACATGCTTATAAATAAGTACAGGTAGTCCTCAACCTACGACCACAGTTGGGACCAGTATTCTGTTGTTACGCAAGGCAGTTGTTAAATGAGTTGCACTTGATTTTACAACTTTTTGCAATGGTTAAGTGAATCACTGTAGGTGTGAAGTGAAACATGTGGCTGTTAAGTGAATCCGGCTTCCCCCATTCATTTTGCTTGTTGGAAGCCAGCTGGGAATGTCCCAAATGGTGACAGTGTGGACACTGCAACCATCATAAATGTTTGCCGGTTGCCAAGTCCTCGAATTTTGATTAGGTGACCGCAGGGATTCTGTGATGGGTGCAAGTGCAAGGACCTGTTGTAAGTCACTTTTTTCAGTGTCGTTATAATTTTAAATGGTCACTAAACAAATGCTTATAAGTTGAGGACTACCTGTACTGAGGTTTGCATGCTGCATGCAATGATTGTTTGGAGGGACAAAGAATCACCAGGTCGGAAGAATGCTGTGGTATTGAGAACTTACACCCAGTCACAACTGAACGATGCTTCTCCAAAACCTGTCTCTCCCTTGCTAGTTGATGGGCATGCTTGTGGCAAAATATATGGGAGGAAAACCTCGGTTACAGGACCTGAGAAACCATTTCTCAAAGGGCTTTGTTGATTATAAACCAACACTGCTGGCTCCAGAGAATCTTTTCTTCTGCTCTAAAGAATTTGTCTTCTACTTCCCCGATCCAAAGACACCCACCTGCCCATTAACTGCTCCAAGAGTCTCTTCTTTGGGAAAAGGGTCCTGCATCTCCATGACAAACAGGAGGGGGGGGAATTAGATTTCAATAGTCTCCTGTTTACAATATTGCTTTAACTCATTTGCAGAAAAAAATTCCAGCATCCTGAAGATTATGCTGACCCTTGAAGGCAAAACTGATCTCTAAATCTTGATTGCTTGTCATCATCATTCTTTAAGCTTGTTATGTGAGAGTTTTTCTGGTTTGTGTCTCATATCCTGCCTTTTTTTGGAGAAAAGTATATATTCTTGCCAGATGCTTCTGTGGTCATGTGGCCGGCATGACTACATGCCGAGGCGCATGGAACACTGTAACCTTCCCACCAATTTCAGCCGTCCCTATTTATCTACTTGCACTTTTACATGCTTTCAAACTGCTAGGTTGGCAGAAGCTGGGGCAGGCAAGAGAAGCTCACCCCGTTACATGGCAGCTCTTGGGTCTCGGACTCAAGCTTCCGACCTTCCAGCCGACAAGCCCAGCATCTTAACCGCTCGTGCCACCACACCCACAGGATATACTTTTTCCCAACCAAATTCCTCATGTGCTGCTGGGAACCCATGAAAAAAGTTTTGGAGCACATTATTATTCATCAGCGGTATAGGTAAACTTGATACCTCCTCCTCTTCCTGAAACTCGTTCAGAGGACCATTGTGGACCTCTTGGAAAAGGATTTTCTTCATTTTCCGATACTGAAGGTTGTCCAGTTCTCGTACCGCATCTTTTGTTCTTTGAATCAAGTCTATGAGAACACGGGGTGGCCGCTCACATCGTACAAATTCATGCTGGTGTTGGAAGGATAACAGAAGCATTCTGGATGAGAAGACAAAAGACACAAAACGAAACCACCCACCCAGCAAATCTGTGTATATGGTAGAAAACATTAATTGAAAATAACCAACTGCAACTAGGGAAAAAACATTTATTTCAATGATGGCATCCTAGGTTAAAAGGGTATTCAAAGTTAAGTGGTATTAAGGTAAGCTTTTCATCTGCACCCTGGAGATTGGAAATAAAACTAATTTGAGGCGGTTTTTCAAAAGAAAACAATGCCCAAAAAGAAATGATGGCACAAAATGAGAATTTTCTTCAAGGAGCTTCAAGGAGCCCAATTCTTTAATTTATATTATTGTAAGACATATTACTTGAGAAAAAAATCCGTTCTAATGAACTATCCGTGCTGGCATTCCAGAGCCAGCAATCTTCCTAAGCAGTGGGCACATCAAATGCACCATTCCAACCTCTTCACTACCACCACCACTACCATCATCTCACAATTCAAAAATAATAAAACAGAAGAAATCTTCAGAGGGTTGGGCAATTTCATCCCAGAAGTCTTAATGAGACTTCATACAAGAACTCTGAACTACCATGAAATTTAGTACCCCAATGAAAATATTGCCATTTTAAGGAGGGTTTTAATAAAAAGCAAGTCAAGATTGACTAATGTCATGTCATGTTGATGGAATATGTCCTTGCTCATGTGGACTCAAGACTACATATTGTTGACTTTGTTGATGTATTGTTGACTGTTGTTGATGTATTGTTGATTATTGTTGGGATATGCCCTTGCTCATATGGACTCAAGACTACATATTGTTGACTTTGTTGATGTATTGTTGACTGTTGTTGGGATATGCCTGTATTCATATGGACTCAAAGCTATGCATTCTTGACTGTTGTTGTTGGGACATGCCCTTGTTCATATGGACTCAAGACTATGTGTTGTTGACTCGCGACCAACCTACTTTCCTTCATCAAAGGAAGGATTTCTCTAACATATTACCTCTTCTAGTCCACCCACTCTGTCCTTACGTCTGTTTCTGTTGCTTTCGCACTGCGCATCAACTGATGCTCTCATCTCTCATTCCTCAGAAACCTTTTGGCCTGAGGGGAAAGATCTAAAAAGAGGGAGCAGTGATTGAAATGAACCCTTGAGTTTACTCACGCTCACATTTGAAAAGAAAAGGGAGAAAGGAAGGCGCTTTCTGAAGGGAACCCTAGAAGGTGAATCAACTGCCTCCTCGTTACCCACATTTCCCAAAGCAGAAAGATAAAACATTACCCGCAAAAGTTCTGATGATGATGGACGCTCCTGAGGTATTTTCTGCAAGCAGTAATCAACAAATCTCCTAAAAGAGTCTGTCCTGAATGTGGGAAGAGAGTGCAGGTTAGACCAAGCTCACGTAGGAGAAGGGAAGGAAACTCAACGCAGAGCAGCTGAGAATCCGGAGGACACCGAAGGCTGAACCCTTGGGAGCTCGGGCTTCATTCGAAGTCCAAATCAAGCCAAGCACATCCTACTTGTGCTTGATCATAAGCGAACAGCCCCTGGCCTGATCCAGTCTCGCCATCAGGACCATTTTGACGGCATTTACCATCAAAAATTATCATTTTCTCCGTCATTATCATATGGACTCCAGCGGCCAGACTACATTAAATTCCCACCGGTTGAGGAACTGTTACCGGATCACTTTCAAACTCACGGCAGTTCATCGACCAATGTTATGTTTCTTTTACCCCAAGTTGGAAGAAGGACAAAAGCGAGACGTTTCTTCCAATGGAACGTTCTCTGCTACCTTTCAGTTTTATCTGATATTACTCTACCAAGTTTCTGTGCTTTTATTTCGGGAGCGTAGAGGCCGCCCCCCAATCTGGGCAGTTTTCACCACACAACAATAAAAGTGTAATGGAAACACAGCCTCTATTTCCCACATACTGTACTTGTATTATCTGTATTTTGTAATCTCCGTGGACCCCTCGTTTTTCTCCCTCTTTTTTAATATCTGCATATCCCTGTACGAGGATAGAGACAAAGGCAAAACAAAGCTCGTACGCAAGCTATTAGGAAACTGACAACAAGCCCTGTTCCAACAGGACAGCCACGTATCACAACGTGACGTACGCAAGTTGGGTATGCAGATAAATCTTCATGAGCTGATGCTACATGCAGAGCAGAGGCTGGATCTTCTCAGGAAGACATGTTATACAGGTAGTCCTCGACATACAACCATAATGGAGCCTGACCATATACAGGTAGTCCTCGCTGTCAACCATCACGGAACCTGACCTTCATAGTTGTATATCGTATGGTTATAAAATGGGACGACCCAATTTTAGAACCCGTTTTTTGCAACGGGGGTTAAGCGAATGCCGTAATTGTAAAATGAACACTGTGGTTGTTAAGTGAACACCGCGGTTGTTAAGCGAACCCATTGTTCGCTATGGTGCAGTTTTGCCAAAAACTGCAAGTGCCACTTTTCAGTAAAACCAACCAACCTACAACATGGTAATGTGGCTGCGGGATGCTGCCAACAGCCGTAAATGAGCCGTGTTGCCAAGTGCCCAAAGCTTGTCCACATGATCATGGAAGGGTCCTCACCATCGGCACTTCGAATCCGGGTCGTAAGTAGTTCAAAGGCAGGTCTGTCGTAGCTTGACTGGTCGCTAGGTGACCAGGCGTAAGTCGAGGACTACGTTTACAAGAAATGGAAATGTTTTTGATGGCTGGAGTTTCCACTTAACATTTTTGGGGGGGGGTTGTCATGGAGTAAGCCATGTTGTAAACAACACAGGTCAAAGTCAGCTCAGCCAGGTCATGTGTACGGATGGAGAGACAGACCTCTCCTTTTTTTTCTGGGAATGTGAAGATGGGAAGGTTTTCTGGTTTGTTGATTTGTGTTGGTGTGCATCTACCACTGCTATGCTTCTCAGCTGGTAAGTGAGCAAGCTGCTGATTTGGGGGCATTTTCCGGTCTGAGCTAGTACAATCCAGTGATGCCCCAGAATCATCCCTTGCAGAAAGGGCTGGGTGTGCAACATGGGTTGCAGACCACCCCAGTCTTGCTCTATCTAACCTTTCACGGAGCTAGGTCTGGAACAACTTGCCAAGCAACTCTCGCATTTCACAATCGAAAGGCGAAATAGGCTCCCCCAGGTATCGTGCCGGAACCGAATACTCGAGCCAGACCCGTCAGGAGCCAAAGGCAAGTCAGGTAGCTACCAGCGGTGGCATCTGAAAGCCAGGAGGATCTGGGAGCATCTTTTCAGGCCAACAACCCAGCTGAGAATTGGCGGAGCCGCTCCAGGCACCTTGCGGAAGCCAATGCCTTTGAAGAAAAATGGGGTGTCTGAAAAAATGCTTTCGGTCCCCTCCTGACTTTTGGTGCCGCCGCTCTCCTCCCACAAGGCATACATCTGCAGTGTTTCGGAACATGTTTCGAATTAGGTGGCCGCGTAGTTTTTTCCCTTCCCCCTGTAATACAGGCAAGTCCTCGATTTACAACCACAGTGGGGACAAGAATTTCCATTGCGAAGCAAGACGGTTAAGAATGAGCTGCGCCCCATTTTATGACCTTTTCTGCCACGGCTGTGAAGCAGATCACTGCAGATGTTAACCGAATTGGGGAGTTGTTAAGCGAATCCAGCTTCCGCCATCGGCTTTGCTTCCCAGAAGTCAGCTGGGAAGATTGCAGATGATGATTGCATGATTTGGGACACTGCAACCGTAGTTTACAAGTGCCTGGATTTTGATTATGTGACCGGGGAGATGCTGTGATGGTCGTAAGTGCGAGGACTGGTTGTAAGTCACTTTTTTC
>JANHZU010008878.1:171924-182146 GCA_032468055.1 Acrochordus granulatus | reverse complement strand
TCAAGGAGTTCCCTGTAGTATGGGGCTCCTAGAGTCACGACGCGTGCTGCAGAGCTATCTCCACCACTTCCTCCAGAAACCAAGCAGATGTCAGCTCTTACCACTCATTTGACTGTAGCGCAGGGGAATCGTTCTGGGCTATGTGATATAAGGCACTCATAGCGTTCATATTGAAGAGAGGAGGCTTGCGTTCCGCTGCAAGAAAGAAGGAGAGCCATGGAAGGAAGGGAGAAACTACTCATCTCCTGCATCCAGAAACACCACGACCGCGACTCGAGAGATACGGAAAACCATAGGTTGGGGTTAAGGAAGGCTATCCTAGAACAGACGTATTATGTGAGATGGTGGCCTGTAAGATCTACAGCACAAAAATATTCCCTGGAGTAATATACAGGTAGTCCTCGACTTATAACCAATATTTGGGACCAGAATTTTGATTACTAAACAAGGCAGCGGTTAAGTGAGTCATCAAATCCAGGCCATCAGTACCATTTTTGGGTCCAGCTTAACTTTAAACAGTCATCACGCAACTGGTTGAAACTTGAGGACTACCCGCGTTACTGTTTCAGCCTCCTCACACTCTCTCATACATACTACCAGGATTGTATATAACTTTGCACAGGAGACCCTCAGAGAACTTCCAGAGTATAGGCTGGGGTGTGGAGTTGGAAAAAACACAGCAATTGCAAACCATTTCCATAATGCTGGAAAGAAAACCAGATGGACAAGTTCACCTATTCACCAGGGGCAGAATTCAGCTCAAGGAAAGGTTTGGGATTTTAAAAAAATTTCTTAATTTTGTTTTGTACTGATTTACGTTTTCATTTCTGTAAACCTCCTTGAGGATTTTATGAAACACCAGGATGAGCCTAGATCAGGCATGTCCAGCCTCTGACCTGAGGGCTGCATGAGGTCCTGGGCAGCCAATAATGCAGCCCAATAAAATAATAAAAAACAAAACAAAACAGAAAATAAAGGAATTTATTTAATCTATTTGAATACGCTGCATTACTTATACATTGACTATACTATGTATTTTATACGCAGCCCAAAACTATTCCACTTCACTCAGTGTGACCCAGGCAAGCCAAAAGGGTGGACACCCACATCCTAGAGATTTGCTGGTTTTGTTTTATTTTTTATTTTAGGGAGAGAAACTTTACAGAACAAAAGATTGTTCATATAAGCCAACATTCAGGGGTTTTGAGGACTGAAAAAGAGATGCCACACTTTTTGCACCGCTGTTTTAAGGCTGTTTGTATAAGAAACTATTTGCAGCAGATAACCAGAATATACAATTAGCCACGCCTGAGCTGTTAAAGGAGGCTCGGCGGCCGAGCGGTTAAGACGCTGAGCCTGTTGGCCGGAAGGTCAGGGGCTCGAGTTCGAGATCCAAGCGCTGCTGCGTCATGGGCAGCATCATGAACATGAGCCCTGTTCCTTGCCCCAGCTCCCGCCAACCTAGCAGTTTGAAAGCATGTAGAAATACAAGTAGATAAATAGGCACCATCTAAATTGGTGGGAAGGTGACAGCGCTCCATGCGCCTTGGCGTCTCGTCATGCCAGCCACATGACCGCGGAAGCGTCTTCGGTCAACGCCGGCTCCCTCAGCCATGAAATGAGGCAAGCACCAACCCCTCAGAGTCGGACACGACCGAAAGGGGAAACCTTTGACTTCCTTTTAGAGCTACTGTACCAAATTCAACAGTTGGCAACACTCATTGACTTACCTAACTCTATGCACGTAATTCCAAGGGACCAAACATCTACCTTCCCGTCATACTGTCCATCATCCATAGCCAGGATTACTTCTGGAGCCATCCTACCACACATGAATTCAAAGAGTGAAGATTATGGGATACCAAAAAGGAGCAGGCACAGCACTGCAAAAGATGCACTCGCCCACCCTTCTTCAAGTCCTCTTGAACAACCAGGAGTCCCACAACTCAAAGTAAGTAAATAAATAAATCAGCATGGAACAGAATTAAGCCATGCTGGGGAGGAAAAAGAAATAAATGAATCGGACTCGCTTCCTTAAGCAAAGAATTTCTTCCAGGGATGATGTGGATGCATGAGAGTGCAAAAGAAAAAGGTCCAATGATCCATCTCAATGCAACATGCTGGCAAACGGGCAGCCCGCACCAAGCTGACTGGGCACTGTACCTGGATTCAGCCAGAGGGGCTGAAAGGGTCCTAAGGCACCAATTTCAGTCTCACCAGAGATGGTTAGTTTTCCCTTTGACACACCAACAGTTTTTTCCTGGAGAGGTTCAGCCTGGGATTGCAGCTATGAAAGAAATAAGGGGATCTGGAGCACAGGAGGGAAAGTGGGGAGAAGGCAGGGGTGCAAGGTAAAAACAGCAGGGGAACCTGCTACAGGCACGTTTGCGGGTTGACTTGGAAGAGGGAACAGACCAACATTCAGCCGCGGGGATCTGGGTCCTCCTCATATAAGCATTTCTTCGTACCCTTAACCACTAGACCAAAGTGGAGAGCCAAGGTAACAGACTAGCGACCAGAAAGCCGTGAGTTCTAGTCCTGCCTCAACCACGAAAGCTAGCTGGGTGACTTTGGTCCAATCACCAGGAGACGGTGAGTCCTGTATACAGAGAGGGTCAAGAAAAGGGCGGAGAGGCTATCCGCAGAGCCCTCTCACCCCGGACACAACCTGTTTGAACCTCTTCCCTCTGGATGGCGCGATACACCGAAACAACCAGGGATTCACAGGGACAATTTTGTCCCCCATGCCATCCCTCACCTGAATACTTGACTCACGCTACATGACAGGACACAAAGTGCAAAGAAACCATGAAAGCTAGCTGGGTGGCTTTGGGCCAATCACCGGGAGACGGTGAGTTCTAGCGCCACCTTAGCTATGAAAGCAGCTGGGTGACCTTGGGCCCACCTCACAGGTTGCTGTTGGGGGGAAAATAGGAGGAGGAAGGTGTGTTGTTAAATATGTTTGTTGCCTCAAATTATTTCTAAAATAATAAAGGGGGAATAGAATACAAATACAGTAAATGCTTGTTGGGTCCACCCCATCTAATGAAACTGGGGGTGAACAACCCTATTATTTTGGGGGAAGAGGAAAGTTTTATCCAAGGATCCCTTCAGGTTTTGAAGGCCACCAACCAACTAGGATGTGCAGGCTCATCTGATTACATCCCAAAAGATTGGAAATGGAAGTTTTGCCCTCAACATTCTCAGCAATATCATGAACAGAAAGATGGCTAAGTGAACAAACCGTGGGTTCCCTATTCCCACCTCTGGGATGAAGACATGTCTTAGGGCCACGGGGTAAGGCTCAACTCTCTTCAACCCACCCCTAACTCATATTGTGTTCCAGAATACACTTCTGGGGCAGATGCAACTTGGAATCAAAACACTGGGATCCTTGGTGGTCTCTGAGCTCGGTTGGGGGTTTTTTTGCATGATATTTGGCAATATCAGCAGTGCTAGAAGGGAGCAGGACAGGCAACAAACCTCACTCCCTTCTAGCACTGATGATGCTACCTACTTGGGTAATGAAACGTCTGCAAGAAAACAACCAAGGTCAGGGAGCACCGAGGACCCCACAGTTCACCTCTGAGCTACGAACACTCTCTTCTATGGGAATCAAAATATTTCCCAATGTAGGATCTCCCACAAGGCAAGATGGCAGCTTCTGGAGGAAGATTTTAAAACTAGAAGAGTGGGGAACTGTCTTGTGTGTTTTATGTATTTTGTTGTAAGCTGCCTAGAGTCACAATAAATCAACCAACCAACTCACTAACCTGTGGGCATCTGAGATGGGGAGCTATATAAATCAAATCAAACCAAAAATAAACATACAAATAACCCAATCAACCAATGGGCTTCTAGAAAGTGCCATGCATTGGAAGCTCACACCAAAACGACACAAACAGAATGGGCACAAGAACATAGTGACGGAGGACCTTGTGTAGACATATTTATAGGCAACTGGGCCAGATGTAGACAAGGGAAGCAAACACTCTACAGTATTCTGTTTCCAAAAATGATGGAGTAGAGGATTTATTATTACACATTCCCCAGGAGTTGCCATGCTACTAGGCTAGCAGGACTGTCTCCCAATATTCAGTCTCTGAAACAATGGCTCTTCTCCCCTGGTACCACAAAACTAGGCCCCTAATTGCATTGTAGATTGGTTTTAATTATCTGTTTGTTTTCAGAGGATGGGTTCAAAAAAAACCATTTGAAATGGCCCTCTAGGTTCCAACTTCCAGCATGTAGTGTGCCAGGGTGGTAGAACACCATGTTTTCGAATAGATTCTTGATCTATAACAGGGTTTTCTGAGCTTTGTCATTTCCAGATGTGTGGACTTCAGTTCCCAGAGTTCTCAGGAACAGCCACGCTGATTGAAGGATTCTGGGAGTTGAAGTTCACATTTATGCAAGTTGCCAAGGTTGGGAAATACAGGGTTTTTTTGAAGGCCAGGATTATGTTTAAAAGAGGCATCAATGCTTTTTCCCTCTTTGTTAAACGCCCCTTGAAAAACTACAAGAAAAGCGCACATCAGCTTCACATACCAGTAAGGTGTCCCCACAAACGAATTAGCGGGAGAAGCTATAGAGGCAGATCCAAAGTCTGCCAGTTTCACTTGACCAGGCTCTGTTAGGAGAATGTTTCCTGCTTTAATGTCCCTGTAGAAAAGAAGGATGAAGAACCATAACCATGGTTGTCATTAAACATCCTACAGCTTGAAACGCATTTCTGATGTAAGATTCTTCCAGAGTCTCTTCACTGAGATCTACTGGAAGAGAAAAGGATAGAAGCCACAGGAATCTCAGCACTTGATTGTATTCTCTCACCCCGACAGAATTAAAATTATTGCCCGCATTTCTAAAATGATGCCATCCCATTAAGATAGATCAGATTAGTAAGCAGATACCACAAGAAAAATACTAGAATTGTGCTTTATTGGTATATACTAAAATAAGAGAATCTTGAAAGCTTTTTCCTTTCCTCCTTCTTATACCAAAGAGAATGAAGGTGGGGCAATCTTGAGTTTCTTTCTCACCCTTTCCTGCTTTTTTTCCCGTTTCCAGCTAGTTCATGCTTTCCTGATACCTGCCACGGATTTTCTTTTAAGGTCATCTCCGTAATCTACCGATGGAGATTTTCTCTGTCTCTTACTCATGGCTTTTGTGTGAACTGCTAAGGAGGTTTTTCTGTTGACTTAAAATGGAGGAATGCCCAGCTGGTTAGAATGAATCTCTTCCCTGTTGTAAGCACACCATGACAACCACTCTTCCAGTCCATCAAGAGTAAACAAAATGGGACACAAGAAATGGTTTCAGAGTCTTCTCACCTGGTCTTCAGCACGGACCCTAACCTGAAGGACATCTGTTTGTGCCCTTCCAACAATTTTCTGCAGTGCATATAGAGAGTGCTTTACTATCTGTCCAATGTGTATACATACTTATCAAAAGATCGTGGTTGCAATCCTACGCGTTGCTATATTTTCCTTTTCTACCAGCTGCACATTTTAGATGCACATTTTACTGCTGAATACATAATTCTGTTTCTTTGTTTAGGTTATTATTTTATTTACTGCTGTCTTGCAAGTATACTGAGAGCTGTTGTACCGGAGTCAGATTTCTTCCTGCACTGGAGACCAATCATGCTTGGCCAATAAAGTATCTGGACCTAAAAGGTTCGAAAGATGGAACGAAGAACCATTACCAAGGCAATGGTCAGACAAGAGGGGCTTAAGCCCAGGCCAAGAAAATAACATGAGAAAAGATCTCAGACGAGACCTCTCCTAGTTCACATGAAGATAAATAGGGGGAGGCAGGGGGAAGGAAGCTACCTTCAGACTTGCAAGATTCTGTTACTACAGCTGTTACAATCACAGTAGTCCCCATCTCCAGGGCATTGAATTCTTAAGCTGGTCTACGTTGTAGGGTTGATGACATTACACCTTTCAAAAACGGCCTAGGCTTATAATGACTCGCTTGCAAGGAAGCCAAAATTCTCACTTATTGGACTATAGATACGTTGACTTCATTCAAGAAATAAAAATTCAAAAAATTGGTTTGGGATCAGGATAATTATCACATACTGTGTTGCTTGAAAGTCTAAAGCAGATGACAATCCAGATTTGAGGTTTTCTGAAAAATCTAGGGCTTCGAATCTGTTCATCTGCAGAAATGCTCACCCCTTGCAACGAAGTTTTGTTCCTCTGAATTGCACGTCACAGCTCTGAGCTTCACACACAATCAGGCCTTATTGTTCTAGCTTCTTGTTTATAAACTGGCCTTATTTTAGAAATGTAATACTTGTCTTTCAGTTTAGCTACCAAACCAGTAACTGAAGGAAGCGTGACCATCACTGACATGGAAACTAATCCTCAAGACATTGTGTAGGATTCCTGTGATTTTTTTTTCAACCCATCTCGAAGCCAGTGTAGATCTGGCACATCACACCAAGACAGTTTAGATACTAAACAGGTATTAGAAGGAAGAAGCACAGTGCTTTTCTTGAAGCAACTTTTGCCCATCAGATGAATTTATCTTCTTTTCTCTGCTGGCTGGGAATTCTGGTTGTTGAAGCCCTCACCCATCTGGAGGACGGCAGATGGCAAAAGGCAGAGATGAGCCAACGCAAAAAAGGGACAACGACAGACAAGAGAAGGAACATCAGTTCTTACCTGTGAATTTTACAATGAGAATGAAGATAAGCCAATCCTTGCAAGGCACCATCAGTGATGGCAGCGATCTCCACTTCCTGAAGTGGCTTTTTGTGAACTGGATTGGAAGAAACCACAGTTTAGAGCAGTATTTTGCAATTTTTAAGGTGTCTGGACTTCAACTCCCAGAATTCCCCACCTAGCATGCTGGGTCGAAGTCCATTTATGCTGGCTGGGGAATTCTGGGAGTTGAAGTCCACAAGTTGCCAAGGTTGAGAAATACCATTTTAGACACTGAAAGGCAAGAAGGTTAAATGTACTTGGCAAACAAAGTTCTCTCAAGCCACTCAGGGTAATAACATTCATGCACCCAATTTTTTTCAGGAATTAGCAGTTGGGCTCCTTGCAGATATTTGGATTATACCACTTCCGTGATTTTGTGCCTGTTTCCCTTCTGGGGCAGATTGACGAGAATAAAAGTCCTAAGCCTCTGCAAGAAATCAAATTTCCTTTCATACAAAGAAAGTTAAGAGTCTGTAAGTGAAGGCATTCAAAAGTAACTTTAAAATAGTTGTTTTTGCTCCTATGGGACTTTCTGTGACCTTCAATTCTGTTACTCCAAAATCTCTGTCAATTCTGTCACCTTGAAATCTGTAAAAATACTCTGCACACCCTTCAGTGGTGTTTCTTTCATCTGAGTGTCCCTTTCTATATGCGTAAACATTTTTCTACATCGAAGAATTCAAAAGTAATCTCGTATATGAAGATTAAACATGCTTATTAATACCGATTTTTTCTTTGCCTGTTAAAAAATACATTCAACTAGCCTGAAACGTACATTTGTGTGTTGGATTTCATATATTTAGGGTCCCCCAAATATATAAAGTGTCTTTAGTGTTGAAGAAAATTAAAGGAAAACTTCATTGCTACACATCATGACTCCTGCCATTTTTTCTCCCCGATTTTTACACAAAATACACAAAAACAAAGCCATCTGTTATGTGCACCATTGTGTTTATTCCTTTTATCGATTTTAAAACTCCAAATTTAAAGAAGTAAAAAAGTTAAAGAAATTGGTAGATATTAGGTCATGTCTTCAAAACACTTTCATTTTTTTTTAACCCATGGTTAAGGTCCACCAGATATCCACTTGCTATTTGTGGAGCAGTGACTGTTTTTAAATAATTGGCCAGTTTTCATTTATTCTGGAATATTATTCTGTTCCATTGCTACAGAAAAGGAAAAAGAAATATTTGTAAACCTCTCCTTTGTCTTTCTTCAAATCTGCTCCTGCAGATGTTTCAGTTTTTTGTCGGTTAAATTAATTCACAAATATACAGCTAGGCCTCAACTTACAACCGCAATAGGGACCAATTTACTGCTAATCAAGTTGTTAAGTAAGTCAACCTCATTTTACAACCTTTTTTACTTGTTGGGACCCGCCTGGGAAAGTTGTAAAGGGTAACCCTGGCACACTGCAACCAGCATAAATACATGCTGGTGCCAAGTATCCAAATTTTCATCGCCTGTTCATGGGGATGCTGCAATGGTCACAACTGAGAGGACTGGTCATGTCACTTTTTTCAGTGCTGTCATGACTTCAAACAGTCATTAAATAAAAGGTCGTAAGTCCAGGACTACCTGTACTTGGGGGCAAACTGCAGAGTAACAACCTGGGAAAAAGATGGAAAATAAACTCAATATGAAAAGATCTTTAAACAAAGCAGGTGGAACCCACGCTACTGTTGCCCTCAAGAGGATGCAAAGAAGGCTTCCCTTTCGCACCCCGGAGTCACAGGCGGCATAAACACTTAATAAATATATTTAAAAAAAAAATCCCAGCTTTTATTTAAGTTGGGCGGAATAACCTTTTTGTAGGCAAACGCTCCTGAGTGAGAGGGCTGCAAACTAGACAGCGCCAAATTACGTCCGGAGGCATGGCTGGATTGGCATCGATTTTAAGGTGATCGTTTTATGGCACATGACTACGATGCGCATTTGTTTCCACCTCCGATTGCGAGAACGGCGCTGTTACGGATCAGCCTTCAGGCTCGGTAAAGGCCGAGGACCACAAGAGTGTGACGTGAGGCTCATGGCTGGGGCCAGGCTGCCCACTTCTGCACGAAGGCACCCCGCGCATGTCTGTGCTGATTCTCTGACCATCCACAAGGGCATCACCTCAGCAGTTAGGACAAGGCTGAACCAAGGCAGACGCGCTCCTTTCACCCAGGATCCTTCCCATTTCTGGTCTGCATCTTCTGGTTCTCTGGCCGGGGCGCGGTGGCGCGAGCGGTTGAGGCAGCTCAGCATCTGAGGCCAAGCGCTGGCGCATAAGGTCTGTAGCCGCCCAGCGTTTAAAATGCAAACCGGAACAATGGGAAAAAGAAGCCATCCTGCCCACCCCTCGTTCTTCTGCTCCTCCCCAGGGAAGAAGAGCATGAGAAACCACCGTGAGGAATTTGTCACAGCGCCACCAGCGAAAGACAGACGATTCTTTTCAGCGTTTAAACACAGATCCTGTGCGAGGAAATCGTCTTGGACAAGGGTCTCCTGGCACTTGGGCCAAATCTGTCAGCTCAGCTCAGTCACCAACTGCAGCAATACAACATGACTGGAGCCAGAGCGATGGAAACTGGCCACGGTCAGTTAGGAGAAACGGGCCGGAAAGTAGTCCTGACCTACCCCGTTCTCGTCTCGTCATAATGAGCCATCATTAAATAGAAACGTGGAAAGATGGAAACCAGACCCCTCGTCGTTAACTCAGACGTCATCTGACTGCCTGGAAACATTCAAGCTAAGCCGTCGGCCAAATGGATATTCAGTGCGTGGGAGGGGAATTGTCCACCGACTAAAAAAGAGAGGATTTGGCCATTTTTGTACGGAATTGCGATCTGCCTAGGAAATCTCTAAAAAGCTCAGAAATACAGATCAGAAGACACGGCATGGATCTCAAAAGTCTTACCTTCCAACAGATCCGAAGCTGATCCTAGGCAGTATTCCATCACCAGCTGCGAAAAGGTGCAAAGAAACGGAGCCATTACGGAGCGGAAAGGACAAGCAGGCCACGGAGCGTGGTTGCGTTCATTCAAAATTCTTATATTCAGGTAGTCCTCGACTTACGACTGCAACCGGGACTGGAACTTCCATTGCTAAATGAGTCATCGCTTGACTGTGCCCAAGTTTAATACCTTTTTTGCTTAAGACCTTAAGCAAAGTTTAAGTTGACTTTGCTCGTCGGAAGCTGGCTGGGAAGGTTGCAAATGATGATCACAGGACCCTGGGATGCTGCAACCATCATAAATACATGCTGGTTGCCCAATGCCTGAATCATGAACATGTGACCGCAGGGAGGCTGCAATGGTTGTAATCTGGAAGGCCAGCTGGAAGCCACCTTTTTCAGCTGCGTTGTAACTTTGAATGGTTGCTAAACGAATGGTCGTAACTCGAGGACTACCGGTATAAGATCCAAAGCAGATGCACAGTAATTTATATCGCCGTGAAGAAATCTGTGAAAGTGTGGAAGCTCTAATACAAAGTCTCAGCTGCCTCTAACTGCATTTCCCAGCATCATT
>JANHZU010008878.1:135097-159784 GCA_032468055.1 Acrochordus granulatus | reverse complement strand
CCGTCCGTCCCTCCCTCTTAGCTCTCTGTCCCTTTCTCCTTCCTTCCTTCCTCCCTCCCTCTTCCTTCCCTTCCTTGCTTCCTTCCTTCCCTCCCTCCTTCCCTCCCTCCCTCTTAGCTCTCTGTCCCTTTCTCCTTCCTTCCTTCCTTCCTTCCTCAAAACTGATTTATTATCCAAGACCAAACACAATAAAAAATCAGCACACGAGACAATAGCTGTTCATTGGGTTCACAAACTCTGTTGAATTAGTCAACGGGTATGCAAAGGCCAGTCTAGGTAGCTTACAAGCTAAGATCAAAATAACAGGAAGAACAAACGATTTTGTCCACCAACGTTTCAGAGGAGAACAAAGCCAAACCCAGGAAGAAAGACATGCATTGAATTCCATGTCCAGGAGCGGCTGACTTCATCACAAACTTCTGGATGACGGCGAGCGAAGAATTGGTTCAAAGACAAGTTGAGACAATATTGTATTTTAAACCGAGGGACAAAACTACTGAACTAATCTCCCTCCGCAGTCTTAGTCTTCCCTGCCAAACTTCCAGGAGGAATAAACACTTGAGTCGTTATCAGGAGTCTGGGAGCACCCTTTTCTTATTTTTTTCACACAATAATAAGAACTAATACAACGGTAACATTTCTTTCTACTAGCAAGCCAGTTCGGTCATGCCCTGGGCATGAAAGCCGCTGGTGGACTTTGGGACAATCACCCCGAAGAGGTGAGTTCCAGTCCCGCCTTGGGCATGAAAGCCGCTGGGCGACTCGGGCCCAGACCCTCTTCCTCAGTCCAGCCCACCTCACAGGGTTGTTGCTGGGGTCAAAATAAGAGGAGGAAGGGGTGTCGCGCGTGTTCACCGCCTTGAGCTGTTCATCAGAATAATACAGGCAGGATATAAATAAATATAAGCAAACACACAAAAGGCGCAGCTGACAGCTTACAGAAGCTGATGCCTCTTCCTCCGACGCGAGTTGAAAAGCTGCTACCAGACTTTGGATGTTGGGCCACCACAGACCAACACGGCTCTCCTCCTTTCTACAACTGTGGGAAAAGGGAATAACAACAACAATATAAGAAAAGGCCGCTGCATGGGACTTGCATGCATCTGGGGAAGCTGTAAACCAGTGAACGCTTGGTTCTGAAAAGCACGCTTCTGAGGGATTTCAAAATGCGAGGAAGCCGAGGGGCGGTTTTCCAGCAGCCATCGCCCCCCGCCCGCCCAGCCTTGTAAAGGTGGAACAGTCCTGTCTCAGATCCTGGTAGAAATTGGGATTAGCCTCCCCGATGCTCGCAGCATGCATGACGATTCACTCGGCCTCTTAATTTCAGCTGTCTGGAAACATGAACGGGGATGCGCTACGAGCCGCGTGTCCTGCCTACAGGCTCCTCCTCGGCAAGGCTACAAGCCACCTGTGATCCCACTTTAGCGTGGCTTCTTCTGATTTTAATGTTTTTAATCCCCTTACGGTCCCAGCTGTCGGGACTCTGAACCAGAGCCGCTCCTCGGCACCCTTTGGCCTTGCTTAATGCTTACTCCAGCCTGGGGATGAGCTCTTCGGTGAACTCGCTTACGACCGGCTCCGGACCATGTTTGGGACGCCGACCTCGAATCATTAGCCCTTAGCGGGGCTCTGCCCAACACTATCATCAATACCGCTTCCACGCTAGCCTAAACACAGCTTGTACCCCAATGGCGGCTAAAGATCTGGCCTAGTGAGCATGTACAGGTAGTCCTCGACTTACGACCACAGCCGGGACCAGAATTTCCACTGCTAAGCAAGGCTGTTGTGAAGCGAGTCGTGCCTGATTTTACAACATTTTTTCTTATAGTCGTTAAGCAAGTGACTGCAGCTTAGTGAATCATGTGATGGGTAAACTAATCTAGGTTCCCGCGTGGACTTTGCTCGTTGGAAGCTGGCTAGGAAGGTCACAAACGGCGATCAAGTGACCCCGGGATACTTCTGTTGTCATAAATACATGCCAGCCGCCCAGGGCCCGAATTTTGCTCACTTGATTGTTGGAGTGCTGTAACGGTTGTAAGTGTGAGGACAGGTCATCAGTCGCTTATTTCAGTGTCATCGTAACTTCGAACGGTCACTAAACAAATGGTTGCAAGTCGAGGACTACCCGTACAAGTTTGTTGGATAGCTCTAATATCTTCTTGTGGGAGCTGGGAAAAGAAGGACAAATCCCAACATAAGATTCCAGAACGGCGGAAACTTTCCAAGGTGCCTTGAGCTACTCTCCTATTCGCTTTGGCAATTCTTCCACCCAAGGGACTATTCAATGAAGCGAAGCACTTCCCACCCCCGCCAAAAAAGCAACCCAAAAGGTTATAATCTTCAGCTCCTCCACGGACCTGGCCAAAACAATCTTGGCAGATTTTCTCGAAGCTAAAAGTCAAGATAAAAGGGTCTCAAATGAAGCTCCGCTCATGCTGACTACAGGGACACATCTGCGCAATTTTCCCAGCAACAATAAAAAAGAGGGTTTTGCCACTGCCTTTTTTCCCCTTTGCGGATATGTCCCTGACTTCCCAGTTCTGGCATTTTGGAACAACGACGTCTGCAAGTGCTGAAGGGTCCGTGAGCCAGCCGGTGAGCGCCTTGCCCGCCCCCCGCGCCCCACAAGGGAGCCACAGCAAAGCAGAGGACCGGCTGTGATTAAAGTTAAAGCCCGCAGTCGTCCTAAGAGTGCCAAGTTTCCAAGCATAACCGGAAGGCTGTGAAAGCACCGTGCCCCGAAAAAATCAGGGGGGAGAAGGGGCTCGGCACTTGTTCTGCTTGCTGTCCTCAGCTCGGCTCCCAAACCCTGCCTCAACGACGGCAGGTGCAAGCCCCGGCCATGTGTTGTTGCGCAAGCCACAACATCAACAAGCGAGGGCAGGAAAGCACGTCTGTTTCGCCCAGCCAGCGAGCACTAGTTCCGCGGGCAGCACAGTCATTTGCTCAGCCCGGCCGGCCGAGCCCCTTCCTCGACCCCTGCCCACGCTGCCAGGGGGTCTTAAGGAGAAACCGATGCGGAAGACCCCTCCCCAAGCCCCCGAAAGTAAAGTCACCTGGAAAGTCCATCACGTACCCGTCGTCAGCCGGCTCACCCGTCGTCTCTCTGCTTTGTAAGAATCCGGGGCGCTCAGAGAACCCACCGGGGGGAAAGGACATTTAAAAAACAAAGCCGACCCCCTCCCTCCCTCGCTCCCTCCCCACACACACCACCCTGGTGCACCAGCATCTGCAGCCACACCGTCTCAGGCTTGCAGTGAGATAACTTCAGATGCTAAAAATAACCAGCCGGTCGCAATTCCCCCTCCATGTAGCTGGGCAGAAAGGCTTCATCCCCCCCCCCAGCAGCCTGGCTTCTCCGTCAAGCAGCATCAACGCCGACATTTAAGGAGCAGCAAAAATCCAGCAGAAAGGCTCCCGGGAGGGGGAGGGCTCCCCCGCACGAAAGACGACGGAGGGAGAAGAGGAGGGCGGGCGGGGGGATGTCTTCCTGCACGGCCCCGTTGGATTCGGAGCAGAGCAGAATGCTCCAGATCTGACTCATGCATGCGCACATTTACCGCCGGGCCTGCCTTGCTTTCCGCCAGCACGTCCCCCCTTTCTGCTGGTGTGGACGGCTGCCCACGTCCAGCCCCAGGAGGGTGGGTAGGGCAGGGCAGGGCGGCCCAACTCTTCACCTCGGCGACCCGGTCAGGAAGTTTCAGACTTCTCACTGACCTACCCCCCCCAACATTTAATACAGGAAAATAATGCGTTGGGTCACGGAGAACAGTAATGACGGAAATCAGGGGGGTCCCTTCTGAGAGGTTTGCCATGCCCGTTTTCCTTCTGTGGGCGCAGCTGCCTCTTCAACGAGCGTTGCTTTTTTTTTCCCCCGTCCCCCAAGGCCATTCTCACAGACCATTGCAACTAGCAACCGGTGGGAGCTCTACAGAGACCCCAAAAGATTACAGGTAGTCCTTGATTTACAACCACAATTAGGTCCAGGATTTCTGTTGCAAACAATGCAAACCATCAGCAGGTTACGTGCCCAGGACTCTAGTACTAAATGACTTAACAAAATAAGGATAATCCTAACTTTGGGGGTGGGGGAAGAACAGTCATCTTGACCATAATCCCTGCAGAGATAATCCTCCACCTACGACCACAACCGAGATCAGAATTTCCATCACTAAGCAAGATGGTCAAGTGAGTCATGCTCAATTTCACAATCATTTTTGCCGCAGGTAAGTGAATCACTGCAGTTGCTAAGTGAATCACATGGTTATTAAGTGAACCCAGCTTCCTCCGTTGACACCGCTTGTTGGAAGCTGGCTGGGAAGGCGATCACAGGACACTACAACCGTTGTCAATACCTGCTGGTTACCAAGCACCTGGATCATGTGACTGTGGAGATGCTGCGCCGGCCATAAATGCAAGGGCCAATCATATGTCGCTTTTCCCCGCATGTGGTAACTTTGAACACTCACTAAACGAACGGTTGTAAATTGAGGACTACCTGTAACTGACCCCGATCCACCTTCCATCATCTTTTGACCACCCACTGATCCCAAGACATCCCTGACCCCCTGCTTTTGGTCGCGAGACATTTACGTCAACCCCTACGGGCAACCCCCGGGCTCGGGTTCGAGGCACGTCTGGTACGAATGACGCGATCCCGCTATCAGCGATCCAGGAAGTGCTGCGGGATCAACCAACCCGCCCCTCATTTTACAGCTGCTAAGCCAAAGGCAGAGCACCAGCTCGGAAACGACGCGGCACGTTTACACGGCAAACGGGTCTCACCCCAGAACCATCGGCGAAGGGAGCATCTGGAAGGAAAAAGCAGCAGCTGAAGGTGTGGCTGTCGCCGCAGGAGCGCACCTCCGTGCTGAGCTTTATTTCCGCTTTCAGGATCAGCTGGAGGAAGCGGTTGTGCGTCTTAAAGTTGTACGACATCCTTCCTGCAGGGAAGGGAGCTCACGAGGCGATTCCCCGCGCAAAACGGAGCCCGGCCGTGCCATTCATTTATTCTGTTCTCCAGCTTAAGAAACTTAGTTCAAAGGGAGGTGGACCAGGAATGGCGCACAAGCCAGGGTTTGATCTCAGATTTCCCCAGCCCTCTCCCGAGTCTCACGCCCGAAAGGGCCTGTGGGGATCCCCAAGGATGACAATTAAATCAAGCCAAACGCTACGTTTGATATCGCTGCTGCTGCTGCTTCCTTTTCCATATCGTTTTCGGATTGTTGTTGGCTGCCCAGTCACGGATTTGAGACGGGCAGACGTGTAAATTGAAGTAATAAATAAATTAGATCACCATCCTCAAGTAAGCTGTGGTTCCTTGATAAAGTTCTTCAAAAGGGCATGAATAAATCCATTTTAAAAAATGTATGTCCCCCAGCCTTCATTCTTAGGTGCCGGTGTCCCGTGTTTTTTCCCCCTCCCGTTTTGGAGGACGCCAAAGCGTGTGTGACTTCGATCCTCGTGGAGGAGACCGCGAGGACACGCACGCTCAGCAGCGGCAGACAGGCCCCCCGGCAGCCTCCTGACCCCTTGTCCTGCCATTCCTGTCCCACTGATCAGGACGTCCAGACTGCTTCCCACGACCGGCGCGTGAACGAAAGAAAGGCAGCTGGCTGCAGAGCCGAGAGCGATGGGTGCCCGCCCCACACGCGTTCGGGGTAACGTTAACAGGGCAGAGGACGAGCAGCGACGCGGAAAGACCCGGAGGCAGTAAGTGCTGCAGCTTGCAAGAGTCGGAACGGAAGACGCGCGCACTTAGGGGTCTACGACAGAGCGCAACGGACCTGGGGTGCTTCTGGGCTCTGGCGCGCAACAGCAGGCGTCGGTACGCCAACGCCGTGTGCCCCAAAATACGGAAGAAAACAGGGCTGAGGACCCATAATCAACGGGAAGAGGTGATTACAGTTACGATTCATTATTTATACCAGTATTTCTCAACCGTGGCAACTTTAAGATAGGGGACATGTGGGCTGGGGGATGCTGGGTGCTGAAGCCCACCCACGCGGGCTGGGGGATGCTGGGAGCTGAACCCACCCTCGCGGGCTGGGGGACACTGGGAGCTGAACCCACCCTTGCGGGCTGGGGACGCTGGGAGCTGAAGCCACCCTTGCGGGCTGGGGGACGCTGGGAGCTGAAGCCACCCTTGTGGGCTGGGGACGCCCTTGCGGACTGGGGGACGCTGGGAGCTGAAGCCCACCCTCGTGGGCTGGGGGACGCTGGGAGATGAAGCCACCCTTGTGGGCTGGGGATGCCCTCGCGGACGGGGGGACGCTGGGAGCTGAAGCCCACCCTCGCGGGCTGGGGGACGCTGGGAGCTGAAGCCCACCCCTCTTTAAAGTTGCCATAGTTGAGAAATTTTGATTTACAAGACAGCGTCAGCCAACTTGACCGATAAATGTGAAACAAAAGCAGCGAAGCTTTGAGGAAATAGAAGGCACCACTTGGCATGACAAGAGTTCGGAAGCAAAAGCAGGCCTGCATTTGTCTGGAAGCGCAGCCATGCGAGAAAGAGGCTCCGAACGTGGAACTGCTGAGCCGAGACCGGTGGGTATTTTCCCGGAAATTCAAAGAACCGGGGCCGGGCTTCCAGCCAGGCGGGAATCCAAGCCAGTCCGGGCGCAGCTGGTGGGCAGGCGGGGAGGGCGATGCGGGTCACTTGGCTTCTCGGAAGAAGGGCGGGGAAGTTTAATGACCCCGCAGAAAAGGTCGTAAAATCGGCCACGGTCATGTGTGGCCCACTTTACGACCGTCACGACTTATGAGCAAAATTATGGCTCCGCCATGGTTGTAAACGGGCGACCGCCTCTCAATACCGTTCACAACCCCGAACCGTCTTCTTATTCCTTCCTTCCCTTTCGAAGGTGTAGCTCGAGAGCGGGGCTGGGGGTTCATGGGTGAAGGTGTGGCTCGGGGGGGCTGCGGGGCTTTCATAACTGTTTTTAATTTAGGCCACCTGGTTCTATCGGTTGTCCTCCAGTGGTTTTGCACCCAGAGTCCACCGGAACGGAGGGCGACATGAAAGATAATCAATAGCCATAATCAGCCAGGAATGTCAGCAGCGGCTCTGAGAGCTGAAGCTACGGCTTGTTTTTTTCAGGACGAAAGGGAAATCGGTAAGAAACGTGCAGCCTGAATTCTTGTTCCGAGCGACGAGCCCGCCAGCGGTCAGAGCAGAAGGCTGCTCGGCTGCCCAACAGGTCAAACGATGCCATTTTAAAAAATAAAACGTCCAGGTAGTCCTCGACTTACAACCACAATTGGGACTGGAGCTTCCGTAGCTGAGCAATGCCGTCATGGAGTTGCGCTTGATTACAACCTTTCTTGTGGCGGTGGTGAAGCGCATCCAGCTTCCCCCATTGACTTTGCTTGTCGGGCACCCCCCGGAAGGTCTCATATGGCAATCAGGTGACCGTGGGACACTGCAACTGTCACAAATGTGTGCCGGTTGCCAAGCACCCGGATTTTAATTACGTGATCGCAGGGACGCTTGCAGTGGTCGTTAAGTGTGAGGAACTAGTTGCGCGTCGCTTTTTTCAGCGCTGTCGTAATTTCAAATGGCCATTAAATGAATGGTTGTAAATCGAGGACAACCTATTTTAAACTACTTGTTTGAACTACAAGAAGATTCACAGGAGCTGCTCACAACCCACCCCAGAACAGACCTGGCCATGGGGTCAACCTCCGCTCGCCTACCTCCCGCTGTAGATGCGAGTTGACTGGCGTACAAGTGTAATAAACTATTATTATTAGTCCTGCAAGGAGTATTTGCCAGTCACGGGACTGACACGTCTGCTCTGCTTGCTCCGTGCAAGGTGAGATTCAGCAGCAACGAAAGCAGGGTGTCCAGCCTTGGCAACTTTGGCGACGTGCGGACTTCAACTCCCAGAATTCCTCAGTGCGGACTCCAACTCCCAGAATTCCTCAGCACCGCTGGCTCAGGAATTCTGGAAGCTGAAGTCTACACATCTTAAAAGCTGTCAAGTTGGACGTGCTGGAACCAAAGCAAAGCTACGGTTGGCATCAGCTCGCTCAAATGCTTCCTTCTCCGGAAGGAGGAAGAAACAGCCGCTGTTTCCTGAATTGCCCCAACCTTTTCACTGACGGAGACAAAAATAAATAAGCCCCCCCCAAGAACTCCCACCCATTTTTAGCACACATACCTCCTCTTCTCCATCAGGAAGGCTTGGTTCCCCATTCATGCTTAGTCTTCGTGCACTTCCTCATTATTTATTTCACGCAAAATGACTTATCTCATTCAAAGGGGGGGGAACGCCAGGGAACTGAACAACGATTCATATGCTGCATGATCTAAGCGTCCTAAAATCTCAAGGACTTGATCAGTAACATCACTGTTTCCCATGCTGAAGATAAGGGAGCCCAAAAATGCTGTTGGAACAAAGCGTTCAGAGCAAGAAAATATTTCTTCTGAAGGAAAGTTACTGAACTACTTTTCGGAACTGAATAAGATTTCAAGATCGTTTCGAAAATTACAAACAGTGAATTTGGTCTAGACTAAAAGACCTCCCAGCTCCCCTCCAGCCTTCTGTTTCTACGGCTGCAGTTTCTTTTTTCTTCTTCAACGTATGGAACGGTGATCGCTTCCATTGAGGATCAGGTAGGAGGCACTTCCTCCTTGCAGTGCAAGAACAGGGGTGCTGATTTTGGCCTTTCAGCATTTCTGGAGCACATTTCAAAATGTGCCTTTCCCACTCGAGCGCCCCGGGCTGCCCCACGCAAACCTAAACTCTGGCAGCGTTTGCAGGCTCCGGCTTTCTCTCAAGATCTGCCCCGAGCACTGCCCCCTCCGAGACCAGGCGAATGCTCCCCTGGAGGAAATCCCCACTACGTACGGCGCGCACCGACGTCAGCTTCCACCGAATACCAAAGCGCTCCATTCCAGTGGCCGTTGACAACCGCACGGCAGAACTGGAGCACTCCGTACAGCGGAATTTATCGCACAAGTCACAAACTGCGGCTACCATCTTACATACAATAATATGGAATATCTTACATTCTGGGATATTCTTAACAGTTATATTCTTAACAGATATTCTCCTGGGAATATCTGTTAACCCCCAGACTCTTCCGTGGATAAATGGAGCTCGACTGGCAAGGCAATCTTAGAAAGGCCCTCTGCTCCTTTTTTCCATTTTGCGACAGCGAAAGCACGCACAGCCTGGCCTCTGGAACTGTTTTCTACCCCTTTGGAAGTATTTCTCGTTCAATGACTGGCTCACTTAGCAACCCCTCGGTTACAACCAAGGTGAAAAAGTGACTTGGCAACCAATCGCTGCATTTATGATCGTCACAGGTCTGCAAAATGAAGAAAAGCTGAAATCAGGCCATACGGGCCGTCGACTTCTGACCCTTTGTTTCGTGACCCCTTAAAGTTACAGTGGCGCTGGAAAAAAGAGACGGATGATCAGTCCCCACAGTCACGCGACTGCGACGCACATGTTCGGCAACCGACTCATACTTAGGACAACCAGAGTGATCGCCGTTTGCGACTTTCACAGCGAGCTTCCCACAAGTCGAATCAGCGGGGAAGCCAGCAGGGAAGGTCGCAAACTGCAATTACTGAAGTCTCACCGAACAGCCACAGCGATTTGCTTGACGACTGTGGCAAAAAAAGGGGATAAAATCAGGTGCAAACTTGGGATGCCTCCCTTAACAATGGCACGGCTTAATGATGAATTTTTCCAATGCCACCTGCGGTCCTAAGTCAAGGACTACCTGTAAGTGCGGTCATGGTTTCACTTAGCGACCGCTTTGCTGAATAACCAAACTGCTCGTCCTAACTGTGGCTGCTAAACAAGGACTAGCTGCAGTACCAAAGGCCCCCATTGGTATTCACCATTGGAGAAGGAAGTAGCATTTTGGGCCTGCATCTTCCCGCTTCCCCCCCCCCACAGATCTGCATGTGTGAACAATGCATGCACGGGGTGGGCTGCAGAAGCGCCATCCTGGGTCACAATACCAGGAAGGGGGGCTTACCATGGAGCAGCTGCAAGCGCTGAGCGGTTGCGGAGTTTCTGCAGAGACAGACGCCTGCAGTCAACCAAAATTCACGCATGGTCCACGATAAGGGACCGGGGAAGCACCAGGGATGCCTTCTGTGAATTTTCCGGGAATCCCTTCTCGCTGGTCCCCGGCCTGCCCCGCTGTCCTTCTGGCAGGCCAACTTCCCTCTGCCAGCTGGTGCCACCTGCACCCCCAGCACGCCTTCTGTTCGCTGCTGGGAGATCAGGCCAGCTCATCCTTCCCATGCAGTCGCTCAGGCAGCCCGTCGGTCAGCCGCTCCTGCTCCTCAGCGGTTTTCGGTTTTGTTTCAGGGAGGCTGCCGGGGCTGCGAGCAGGCAGCCCCTCGTGCGGCATCCTCTTCCGTCTCACCTCTTCGTCAGTGCCAAGCAGAATCATCCAGAGAGACCCTCCGCGGGTTAAGGGCGCTTCCCTGCACGTCTCCCCGACCACGGCAGGCTCAGGAAGGAGCTGCAGGAAGCTGGGGGGAGCAGCACATCCACGGCCTGCGTGCGCCTGCTGTGCTCTCGTGCAACGCTGAAAGCGGCGCCCCGAGGCTCGCGCCGTGTCTCCGGCTTCCGCACCATCAGAGCAGGCCTGCGGAAAGGTCTCCGAGCGTTTCAGGCATCCAGGAGCCCCGAGGCCACAGCCTTGAGCGTGTCCTCTGGAACCGAGCTCTCAGCCCAGTCCTGCCCGATCAACTCCACCGGCGCACGCAGGCGCCGGCTCATTGGTTTTCCCTTCAGAGCGACGCCGAGTTCAGCGCCCTCGCGATCCCGACTCAAGGTGTCCCCTGCCACACTATTTCAGTGCGCTTCGCCTCGCATCAACGCAAGTCCGGGCTACGCAGAGATGTTCAGGCGACAGTACAAAGAACAGGAAAGATTAGGGACATTCAAAATGGGGGTAACCTTGATTTCATTGCATGCACTGATGGGAAACCGGGGCAGTTTGTGTGCCATTTTAATCACTCTTTTAAATGATTCACTGACAAGATGCCTCCCTGTACTCCAATTTAACGGTTAAGAGGTGAATGGCCATTCACAAAACCTTCACAGGTAGTCCTCGACTTACCACCACAATTGGGCCGGGAATCTTTGTTGCTAAGCAAGGCAGTTGTTAAATGAATCGTGCCTGATTGACAACCTTTGGCCATGGTCATAAAGCAAGTCACTGCAGCTGTTCGGCGAGTCGTGTGGTTGTTAAGTGAATTCAGCTTCCCCCATTGACTTTGCTTGGGGGATTCAGTAATCCAGGAGCCCCTGAGGAGCCATTACGTGACCCCAGGGCACTGCAAGCATCGCCGAGCATCTGAACTGTGATCACGTGACCGTGGGGATGCTGCGATTGTTGTAAGTGCGAGGACCTGCTGTAAGTTCCTTTTTTCAGTGCCGCTGTGACTTCAAATGGTCACTAAATGAATGGTTGTCAGCCACAGACTACCTGTACTTCTCTGGCAACCAGTCGGCTGTTTAAAAATCTGGAGGACATTGCACCCACTCACATTCCCTTTCGTGCCAAAAGGAGGAGGAATCTGGTCGAACCTTTTCCGACTAACAGTTTTTCTCAAAAGGCATCGGCTTTTGCAGCTCCCTGGGGTCAGACACCAGGATTTAAATTAGGATGCTATGGAGGGCAACAAGAGGGGAAGACAGGTTTGTTACGCAGGTGGAGGTAACCTTTGGAGAGCCAGTCTGATGTCATGGTTAAGACGCTAGCCTGGAAAGCAGGAGGCGGCGAGTTCTAGTGCTGCCTTCGCCACGAAAGCCAGCTGGGGGATTCTGGGCCAGGCCCCCTCTCTCGGCCCAGCCCACCCGCAGGGTGGTTGTTGTGGGGAAAACTGGAGGAGGAAGGAGCATGAGGCATGTTCAGCGCCTTGAGTTACCTCCAACTGTGCTGGCTGGGCATTCTGGGAGTCGCACGCTGCTGAGGTTGAGAAATGCTGATCCGAACCATTCAGAAGGGATGGATGGGGCTGTGTGCAGTGGTTCGAAAGGTGGCACTGAAACCCCCTCACCCTGTTGACGACGTGTTCTGCGCCCGTGGTACGAAATCCCTTTGGAAAACTCAAGACGACCCGTGACTCCCTCGCCATAGCACAGCAGCTGATCAAGATATCCTGCTGCAACACACCAGGACTCGATTCACACATGACGGACATTTGGTCTGCCTGATTCTGCTTCAGGGTAATATGTGCACTCAACCAGCTCTGGTTTGCTGGGGACGGGGCGACAGCTCCCATCTGCATGAAGGTAGAATTTAAAAGTGTACGAACTCCACTTCCAACGTCACTGGCCTACTCATAACAAGCGGCTCACCAATGTCACTGGGATTCTCTTAGAATTAAGGAAGAATTAATTCTCTTAGAAAAAGGAAAAAAAGAAAGGGGGAAAGGAAAAAGAAAGTCGCGCCTTCGAGCCGTTTTCGAACAAGCCCGTGCAGTTTCAGAAGTGGTTTGCCCTGGCCTGCTTCCTCGGTTGAGAACTTAGGAAAGCGACCCAAAGCCACCCCGCTGGCTTTGTGACTAAGGCAGGACTAGAACTCACAGCCGCTTGGCTTCTAACGGAGCACCTATAATCATCACCAAATTTTCAAGGCAAGAAAATATTGCGATTTTTAAAATCGTGGTCCCGAACGTACAATTGGGAGGCACAGTGGTTGTATTTAACTGCTGTATGCTCAACCGATTGTAAAGTTGACTCAGACCTTCCCAGTAATCGAAGACCGTCTGATAGGCAGATTTCTCTCTCTTATTATTTATTTGTATCCCGCCTCTATTATCTCGACAAATAAATTAAGGCAATGAACATACTGAACACCCCTTCCTCCTCCTCTTTCCCCACAACCCCGTGAAGTGAGCCGGGCCAAGAGAGAGGGACTGGCTCAGCTGGCTTTCGTGGCTCAGGCGGGACTGGAACTCACCATCTCCTCGCTGCTCACCTGCTGCCTGAACCGTAGACTCACCTGGCTCTCTTCCTATTTTGAAAAGTTATAGCTCCTGTTATGATGTGCTTGCACATCTCCTTTTCTCTTCTGCTTTTTTTCTTTGAGCGCACTTGCAAACCTAATTCGAAGTAGGAAGAAGGAAACCTGTGTCTGAACAGGTGCCTTGTAATTAAATCGATGGGACGCGACAAAAGACGGGAACATTCTTCTTCCAGATGCTCGAATGCCGCCTGGGTTAACTTTAATGTTAGGGGGTTTGCTTTCAACGCAAGGCGCTCTCGTGCCTCGCCTCCAGTTAATCTCTAGGTCAGGGCGGATTTCCACCACGTTGGGAGAATCTTATCTCCAGCTCAGAAGACCGCCTCTGCTTTCCTGCTTATCCCAGGACAGTCCTCCAACTCCTCCTCTCCTTTCTCTACAAAGGCTCACTTTGCACTTGTGGCCGCCGCTGAAGTTCTTTTGAGCAGCTGCATTTTTATTTTATTTTTTTAAAGATATTTTTCGCGCTGAGTACGCAGTATGCGGGCACATGGATGCAAATGCAGGTGGATGCCCAGGATCTGGAACGCCAGCTATTTACATGCCACCTGCTTTGCATCTTAGACTCTTCTTACCAAAAAAAGGGGGGCCTGGAGGGGACATCACAAGAGAGCCCAGATTCTGGTTCTTTTCCCACTTTCTCTTTGAATCTTTTGCTCTTATTTCTCCTCCTCCTCCTTCGCACGTCCTTCCTTCTCCTCCTCGCCACTCACTCCCATCCCCAGACCAGCTTTCCCCAACTGGGTGCTCTCCAACTGCATAGGGACCACCACACCCAGAAACCCCTGGAAACTGTAGTCTCAGAGATGGAGGGCGAGGCAGGCTGCTGCAAAGGTTTCTCCCGACCCCCTTCTTTGCCTCACAGTGCATTCCTCCTTACACCCCCCCAACACTTTGTGGGTTGCCTCTCCCAGGATTTCAGGGATTAAGTCCGCTAGTCCCTGCGCTGATTTCTCTAATGCTGCCCCCCATCTCAGCCATCAGCTCCATCCTCCGCAGCTGCTGCCTCTCTAAGCCTCGGAGGGTCTCCTCACCCCCGTTGCTTCTTTCTCCCACCCCAAGGTAGCTCCCCATCCCTCCCTCCCACCACTTGCCCTCCCTAGACCTCCCTTCAGCGGGGACGTCTCCCCTCTCCCTCCCAAGCTGCCCCCTCTCCCGACCCAACAGTCAGACCTGCTCTACAGCATCCACCCCCCAGCAAAGAAAAAGAGTAGCTGACCTCTGATGTTCCCTCCCTCCACCCCCCGCGCACCACGCACTCCTTCTCTCCTTCCCTTCAAATTCCTTCCATGGGAGAGAGGGCGGCAAGAAAGCCTGCCCCGCTGACTTCTTCCGCACGCGCTGCTGCTTTTCTCGGCGGCTACTTTTTTCCTCCTCCGGCCGCGGCACTGCTCCTTGTGACGCGACCCCCCTCCCTCTTTCCCTCCCCTCCTTCGGCTGTCGCTCTCCCGCACCACCCCGGCGATCCCCCAAAGTGCCTTCTTACCCGTCTCCAGCTGAAAAAAGTTCTTCGCCGATCGCCGGTCAGCTCCTGGAAGGAAGGCCGGGGGGAAGCGCAACTCCAGCCGAGCTCCTCGCCGCCGTCCCCGCCGCAGATGCAGCTGCTCGCTTGTCAGGCGCGGCCAATGGCGTTCGATCGTTCGATGCTCGTCTCCACGGCCTGCCGAACCTCAGAGGCGGCGGCCTGTGAGCTGGGAATCAGGGACCGGCGCTGGATTCGTCTGAACAGCCCTCCGCTCCCCCTCTCGGGCTTCAGGCGGAAAAAAGGAAGAGGGCTCTGCAGCGGTCCAATCAGGTTGCAACTGCTGCGCTTCCGCATTCCAATGGCAGCCGGCCCCGCCTTCGCGTCGGGCGGGGCCTTGGAGGTGGGGTCCGAGAGCGCGGGTCAAGCCGCGGGAAGGATTCGGCGCCTTTGCTCCGGAGCGAGGCTCGCAGCGCGGGTGTGAAGGTCCCGGAAGACTTGCCAGCTGCAGAGCCCGAGTCCATCTACTGGCGGAGTTAGAAAGCGGCGCCGGGGCTGTTGCCGAGGGGGCGCAACTGCTGCCGAAGCGCCGCTTGCATTGCTTTGCTTTGCCTTTCCCCAACGCTGCGCCCTCCGGGCGGGTGGGGTGCAGCAGCCCATAAGTCCCATCCTGGGCGTCGAAGTCATGAGCAGCATCGTACGCCCTATCTCGAGGACCGCAGGTTGAATTTTCCAGCCTCTTATAAACGATTTTTAGTCTTGCACGACTTTCTGATCGGCTTCGTCTTTTCATTTCCCTCCTTTTCCCCTTAATCTTTCTTTGGGTTTTTTCCCCTGATTTTTTTTACAAGCGGCTAGCCTCTCTTCATGCAACTCCTGCACGTGGTACCGTGCTCAGGATTTGCCCTACCCCTCGGGAATATTTCCCACGGATCTCTGGAAGGGCCCGAGATAAAACGGGATCGCAGGATGCAAGTTAGTAACGCGGTGTTCTGCAAGCACTTTCAGGGGTGGGTGAAGCAAACTGCGGAGAGGAGCAAGGGAGACTTCGCTTTTCGTTTCTTTTTTAAGGTCTTCCTACTGTGCAAAGCAGTATGACGCCATACACACGTGACAGGCGCTAATTCCAGATTTCGAGAGTCTCGCTTTGCTCCGCGTACAAAACGGAGCGTCTCTATTTGGAACAACCGCCACATCAGTTAAAAAAAACCTTTCAATTTCAGCCCTAATGAACCCTGCGAAAAGGAGTGTGCAAATGTGATTCCTTCGGTTTCGGTTTCCACAAGCTCTTGACTTTCTCCTATCTCGCGCAGGGTCTCGCTTTGCGCGTCCACGTTCTCTCGTCGCAAAGGCGACTTACCCGTAAGTCTGTAAAAAGAGACAAAAATACAGTTTGAGTGAAACACTGCCAGAGAAAAGGTGGACTGCAGGTGGATTTTTTATCACACTTGTAGCCGCCAATCTCATGGAAGCAACTCTTGAGGGCTTTCAGTCCACATAATGTAAAAATAATATTAATAAAACAATTAAAAATAATGTACAATGTTAAAGTTTAAACTAGGAAGGAGGAGGGGAGCAACACAAACGCGGGGGGAAGGTGCGGTAATTTAGCCTATTTGCCACCTGGATAACGACATCCTTCCCTTAGGACCCAAGCCAACCGGCAAAGCCAGGTGTGAAGGGCCCTTTGGAAGTCCAAAAAGGTGGGTGCGGTTCTCACTTCAGGGGTCTCACCCATTGGGGTGCTCAGTCGTGTCTGACTCTGCGAGCCCACAGACCACAGCACGCCAGACCCCCTTGTCCTGCACGGCCAAACCCATGCCCATCACGTCCAGGATGCTATCTAACCATAACATCCCCTGCAGCCCCCTTCCGCTGCTGCCTTCCATCTCTCCCAGCATCACGGTCTTCTCCAGCGAGTCCTCTCTTTGCATTAGGTGGCCAAAGTATTGGAGCTTCGGCTTCAGTATCTCCCTCCAATGAACAATCAGGGTCGATTTTCTTTAGGATAAGTACCATATCCCAGTTCAGCTTCAGTTTGGCAGCACCAGCCTGAGCATGCAGTATTGGGAAGAAATCTCCCCCAGCTTAGACCCCTACGGAAATTTCAGTGGGAAAGACGGACAAGAAACTTTTCCAGGGTCCTCCTGGCTGGCGAATCCTGGGAGTCGAAGTCCATCCGTTCTAACTGAGGTCGAGGAACACAGCTCTGGAGGCACAAATTGCAACACTTGCGTGTAATGATGTGTGAATGATGAAATGGGGGAAACCTAAAATTTGGGGCAAGTTAATTTTCTTTGCAGGCATGCTCCCCACAATGTAAATTGTGTCCGACTTCAAGTCAGTAGCTCCCCACAGCTGGAGCTGTACGTTTGGGCAGGACTACGTGCCCCAACCTCCCAACCAGCACGCTTTGAGATGGGGTGCGTATGACAGCAAAGAGCAATCGACAATAGGAAGGGGAATAGGTTGAAACCTGGCTATGCAGATTTTCAAGTTGCAGCCTTCCACTGCGATCCCCGTTTACTTCCGCTAAAAGAGCCCCATTTACTTATGAACCTGTCTTCACAACTCCTCAGTGATAGCTGTAGCTGCTGTGTTCACGAGACGCGCTTAACCCGCCCAGCAAAGGACTATCGCAGGGTCTGCCTTTGAGGAGGTACTAAGCCGGGCTTGATAACAAACAATTTGGTTGCTTGGTCAAGCAGGAATTGAGTTCATGCAGAAACCAGGAGGCAACCAAGCAGGAGCTGTAAATCCAGCTGATGGTGGTTTGCCGAATCAATGTTGGACACAAAGCCAAGATTGCGGAAGCTGCGTTCGCCTGAGCAATGGGCAAAACCGAGTAGAGCGGGAGAGACCATGAAAGGGAGCCCGGAAAGCGAAGGTTCGCGTACAAGTCTAAATGCAATGAGTCTACCCCGCCCTGCGAACGGCGCCGGCGGCGATGCTCCACCCCCGTGTCTACGGGAAGAGCAGCGGACCAGACGAGATCGGGGAACGCCCTGCCGTCCCGGAGGCGGCTCGCGCGCCTGCGCAGAGAGGGAGCGCGCTTCTGTGGGTGCTTGCTTGAGGAGGACCGGCGCCGCCGCCGCCGCCGCCGCGGCTCGGACGGCCAGAGTGCGCCTCGCCTCGCCTCGCCTCGCCTCGCCTCGCCTCGCCGGCCATGAGTGCCGCCGCGCTGGTTTCTCCCGCGCTGCCCCCGGGGCCGCCACTGCCGCCCCCGGCCTCCACTCTGCCCCCGGGGGCCGGCCCCGCCGCCATCGCCGCCGCCGCCGCCGCCGCCGAGAGCTATGGGGAGGAGGAGCTGGACAGCCCCGCCGAGGAGGAGGACGGCGAGCGCAGCGGACGCGCGCGGGACTCCGACGAGGGTGAGCCCGGCTGGCCTGGGGAGCAGGGCGGGTGGCTGCAGGACTACAAAAGCCATCGCTTTGCCCGGCTGGAGAGATGGGCGATGCCCGACCCCAACCCCCATCACTCTCTGTCAAGAGTGGAGCCTGCAGAAAGTGGACCACAACATCCATCACTTCCTGTCTGTGGTGTCCGGACCACAATACCCATCGCTTTGCCCAGCGGTAGGGATGTCAGGTGCCTGACCCCAACCCCCATCACTCTCTGCCAAGAGTGGAGACTGCAGAGGGTGGAGCACAACACTCATCGCTTCCTGTCTGTGGTGTCTGGACCACAATATCCATCACTGCACTGGGTGCATTGGCTGCAACTACAGATCCCATGGTGATTCCTGGTTTTGGATCGCAACACCAATTACTCTCCCAGCAGTGGAAACTAAGTGGTAGACCACATGACCTCTCACTGCTCAGCCGTGGTGAATGCAGATGCTGGACCACAACACCCATTGCCCTTTTCCAGCAATAGTGACTGCAGATGTTGGAGCACAGTATCCATATTCTACCACAGCCATAGTGACTGCAGGTTCTGGACCACAACACCCATCACTCTGCCCCACCCATGGCAACCAGTCTGAAATAACAAAGAATAGTGGGAGGTGTAAGTCCAACAGGTTGGAGGGAGGCTGTATTGGAATTACATTATAATCCTATAGATAATGTAATTCCTATATATAATGTACAGTATATATTTTCTTAAGGCAGATTTTGCTTAAATTTGGATAGTTTCAGCTTCTGGATAAAGTACAGTTGAGACCCCACCCACCCCTTTTGGGGTAAGGAGAGGGAGCACATTGGGAGTGAAAAGGAGATCATGGGAGCCATGTACAGAGAGCAACTTCACAGTAATTTGAGTACTTTAGAGCTAAGCTTTGTTCAAGTGAGTGCCTGAGTGCAACAGCAGCTTTCTGCAAACTCTCGTCTCCAGGAAGACTGAACTGGGCCTTGCACCATTCCCAGTTAGCACAGCAATGGTTATGCTGTCTGAGATGATGGGACCGTGATCCAAAAGATCCAGATGGCATCTAGACTTAGTGCTAACCGTATAACAATAGAGTAAAAAGAACAGGAAAAAAAGCCATTTTCCCTCCAATGTGGTGAATTGAGGAGTTGCAAGGGAAGAATGAAAATAACTACCATACGATTAGTTGTAGGATATTTAACGCAGCAAAAAAGTGTGAACTTTCATAGAAAAGTGACCTTTATATCTGGCATTAAGTCGTGGACTGGAATTCAGTTCAACAGGTCGATACCTGAAATTTATTTATTTATTTATTAAATTTGTGCACTGCCCATCTCACAGCGAGCGACATGCAGTATGTACATGGAAGCAACCAAATGTATGAGCATGTAACTTTTTAAAGGGTTAAATTATAACATTTGAATTTTATAAAATTCAAATGTTTAAAATGTTTTTAACATAAGTAATTGATGGTTGCAGTCTTAACTTGAATTGCTATCTGACCAACACCTGTAGTTGAGCAAGTAAATTCACTTTTCCTCTTTAAAGAACTAATAAGTTGTCATGGGGTTGAAAGGGACCCAAAAAGTCATCAAGCTGAACCCCCTGCACACTGCAAGATTCACTCCACTGACTTCCTGCTTGATACATTAATTTCCATTCTTAACAAATACTTGGGGCTTGGTGATAGCAATTGGCCAAGTCATCCAATGAAGCCCATAGCAGATAAAATCAGGTTAAAATTCTTTTTAATATGCACCAAAACATTTCACATACAAGCTGAATCCTAACCAGACACACTTGCAAGGCAATTCTTTGCCTGTTTATGGACATTTATTATTTAAAAGTTTATAAAGGTTTATGCATGTTTCTTCAAAGGTAAAACTCAAAGCAGCATACATTTCTCTATGTATATGGCCGGAGAAACTATGATTCTCAAAGTGTTGCTGAATCACAACTCTGTATTTCCAGTAATAGAGCAACTTCTGGAGAACCAGGTTTCTCCGTCCTTGATCTGGTAAATATGCTGACTTATTCTGAATATTAGGATTTATTTATTTATAATCCTGAACATTAGGATTTATTTATGAAGAACTATGTATAAATTGTTTTTTTTGAGGGGGTTAGCTATAAATAACTAGGGTTCCTCTTGTCCATACAAGGAACTCCTCTTTTATATACTACTTAGTTTCTTCAATTTGCTGCCGTAAAATAAAAGAGAGATAAGCTTTAACAAGAATCAGCAACACTTTCTCATGCAGAGAGGCAAGGACTGAATATTTGACCAGATCAACAGTACATTTTAGTTGGAAGCAAAAGTATTGATTTCTATAGGATTTCCATCCAAGTGGAATGGGTGTGTCATTTTTTCCCTCTGATGAGTGAGTGATGGACCTGCCCATCAAATAGATGTAAAGGACTTTAGATAAAGTGGCATCTGCAATCAGACGCCTCTGATGTTTTAGTCTCAGTGAGAAAAAATCTCACATCCTCCCTCAAAATCTGCAATGAATTTTGAACACAAAATAGGAGATGCTGTTGAAAACTTGTGTTATGTCATGGGAATCAGGCCATGACAATCATCCCACCACCTCACTAAGAAATAACATATATTTTTCTTCACAGGTACAATTTCTGAAACAACTTTTTTAAAAAAATCACCTTTCCCAAACCCCATCCTGAGGTCCAACATCCTTAGAGCCATCAGCTTTAGAAAGGCCAATAAATAGATATGGTCTTATAGGGTCACCTGGGGAAATGTTTGAGCAAAAATGTGCTGTTTGATGTTTTTCTGACACTGTGCTGATCACGTTGCTTAGATACGGAAGATGCCAGCGAAACTGATTTGGCGAAACATGATGAGGAAGATTACGTGGAAATGAAAGAACAGTAAGTATTGCTTCCTTTTTTGCTGTAATTATATTCAATGCCTTCTGTAACAAGGGAGCCATGGTGACTGAGCTTCAAATGAGGGCTGATAATAACTCGTGATGAACCCACAATGAGAAAGAGGTTCAAACTAATACCAACTTCAAAACGAAGACCGAAGAATTTCATAGCCAGATGTTTGGGGATCAGTATTTCCTAACCTCAGCAATTTTAAGAGGTGAGGACACCAATTCCCAGAATTGAATGCTGGCTGGGGAAACCTGGGAGTTGAAGTCCAGACCTCTTAAAAGTCACTGAGGTTGAGAAACATGCTATCTGTAGTATGTAAGTGTTGTTTCCTAGACCTTCACTTTTTCTATTATAATTGATAAGAATAGTAAGCCATCATGAAGACTTTACGTTATTTGATTCTCACAGCTCAGGCATACCAACCCACCCTCCTTTGCATTCATGTCCCTCTGCACCTTGTAAAATTCTGTCTCTCTCTCCCTTTAGCCTAAAGTTGATTATCTCACATTCTCCTATGTTTCTCTTATTGTGCCTCATCATCTCAGCTATAGCCAGAATTCTACTGTCCACTTTGTTCTCCTTAGCCAATAGTCTGGTAGGTTTTTCCCTTTCTACATTCCTTTCCGCCAGGCATTTATTTGTTTGTTTTTTGTATCCTGCCTTTATTATTTTACAAATAATTCAAGGTGGTGAACATATGCAACATATATATTCCTCTTTTCCCCACAATAACTACCCTGTGAGGTGGGTTGGGCTGAGAGAGAGTGACTCGCCCAAGGTCACCCAGCCTGGCTTTCATGGTGAAAGCAGGTTTAGAATTTAGGACCTCCCACATGAAAACATTGATTTATAATTTACAATTAACTGTAGTTTAGTGAGTCAGCCACAGCCTAAACTGGTGGATCTAGACCAGGCATGTCCAACCTTTGCAATTTTAAGATGTGTGGACTTCAGCTCCCAGGATTCCTCAGCCACATCTTGAAGTTGCCAAGGTTGGACACCCTGGATCTAGACTCTCTTGACAATACACTTGCTTTAGAAACCATGATTTTGCTCAATTGTAGCTTAGCTTCATATCTGATCTGATCCTGAATATCTCCTGGGGAATATTAAACTTTTAAGCATATTAACAGTATGTCACAGGGCCACTGTATGCACTTCTTATCTGTAATGTGATTGTGTTGTCCTCACTCATGTTCTTAGTTGATTTTTTTGGCACTCTGTGCCTGTACAGTATCTTTAGTTAAAATTTTTGAACATTTTTCCCAATAATCTTTCATCTTATACAATGTTGCACTATTATAATCCAACTGCCTGTAATTAATTATGTGGCCTTTGGAGATCAAGAAATAGAGTCATAAGTCGTGATTTGAGAAGCCACAGCTCTTTAGATTGACAAAGCAAGATGTATGAAGGAAGATCATGTTTCATACAGGTAGTCCTTGACTTACAACTGTAATTGAGCCCAGAAATAGAGTCATAAGTCGTTGTGTAAGTTGAGGCATGATATAACCGGATCCAATTTTTTTGCAGCAGTCATTAAGCAAATGCTGCAATCATTAAGTGAATCAATTTTACATCAAAAGTCACAATTATGTGACCATGGGATGCTGCAGAGAGCCATAAAGATAAGCTACTTGCCAAGTGCCCAAAACACAATCATGTGATCACAGGCGGTATGCATGCAGCTGTTGTAACTTCAAAACCTGATCATAAATAGCTTTTTGCTGGTCCATCGCACCTTGGATCCGTCATTAAGCAACCAGTCATAAGTCGAAGACTACCTGTAGCAGTCCTGGCAGTGGGCTTTTGTTGCTTTTTCACGTTGAAGTCATTTTTGTGTCTAACTCCAACCTCAAATAGACAGTCAGAATTGGGCTTGATTTGTAAATAGAGAGGAGGCCAGCAGGATATCCCTGAACTATAGATTAAATTGGGAAGTTGAAAAAAAAAGAATGCAGGGGCTATTCAGTTCTGTACTGTTGCACTACAACATCTTGGATATATTCATTTAGTCACTGGGAATTTAACTTTGCTGGAGGGACCCTTTACTGTTTCTGTTTGTTTTTTAAGGTTATTTTGAAAGCAGCTTATTGGAATTTTTAGCAATGGGAAGAAAGGAAAGGAAATGAAGGTCTCTTTACTACCTGTTCTCTTTGCAGGATGTATCAGGATAAACTGGCATCACTAAAGAGGCAGTTACAGCAACTACAGGAAGGTGAGGCTTATAAATTACCAGGTACAATATCATTCAGTTCAGTTCTGTGAGTTTGCCTATGCTGGAATATTGAGTTCTCGGATGTGGTCTCTTGCGGGGTCCAAGGGGAAAAAAAAAGCTACCTTATGCTCCATTGAAGGGTTTCTCAGTCCAGCCCAGTAAGGTCAATTAGGCCTGGCAGTAATTCCCAAAGACTTATAAATAGCGAAAGGGCTTTTCCATCAGCTGCCTATCCACTAATCTTTCATCAGTGGAGATGTTATGGGCCAACCCATCTGTGGGCTTCTTGAGCCTCTCTCAAATGTCCTGCCTGATTCTAATTTGGAATGTACCCAAAAGGGGAAAATCACTAAAAATTTAGTGTCATCAGGTCAATGTATATAAGTAGTGTAAGATGAATAACCTCAGTTTAAATGTTAAATCAGGTAAACCTTTGGGTCCTATTCCTAGACATACCCTTGTCCTCTATTTCTTCCCCCCATTTCTTATATTTTTAGAATTTGATCCATAAGATTTAGCCCTGATGCATCAGGCCATTTGATCATCTTAATCCGTTAAATAAATGATAATTTTCTTACTTGCTGAACACAGTAGTTCAAAAGGGAACAGCTGTTGGTTCTCCATTGTTCGTGACATTTTTTCCTGCCATAGAAAAATGAAAGTAGCAGTGATCCTAATGTATTGCCTCCTTCTCTCAATGTAGGCCTAGGTTTAACTTGTATTTTTATTACATTCATTTTGCCCAATCTTCCTCCTCTGTTGTGAATTATTACTTTGGAGGGGGAGAGAAAGGGATGTATTTGCTGTAGGATGTAATTTACCTTCATGTACATTGCAGGTTGAATTAAAGCTGAATGTATAGAGCTTATATGGTTAAAATGGGAAGATGGGAGAGAAGTAGAACCCTGTTGTATTAAAAAAAAAGTATGCCAGTAAAACTGGTAATTCTAAGAGTGATGAGTGGAGAAATCTAGATTGTAGACCAGTGTTTGCCAAGATTAAAAAACACTGCTGTAGATGGACCAAAGTATTTGATGCCCTCCAGATATTTTGAATTTCAGTACCTATTATTTCCAGCCAACATGATCAGTGTCAAGTAACTGAGATGGGGGTTATAATTCAAATCCCTGGGAGAATGCCAGTTAGCTTCTCCCTGCAAAAATCTTTGGTAAACTATTGAAATAATTTCTTTCTTGATTAAATTGATGACGGTATTTCAAATCAGGCAGTGATTGTCAGGTAATTGCATCTATAGCAAAGAAATTGAGAAGTTTCTTTTCAGCTGCATGGTTGCAATTTCTCATGCTGTGACTTGCAACTAAATAGGTACTCTACAAGAATATCAGAAAAGAATGAAGAAACTGGATCAGCAATACAAGGAAAGGATTCGAAATGCAGGTAAGTGGGTTGGACTGAGGGAGCAAATTCATCCTAACATGTAAGATGATCTAGTCTTATCTTCGAAAACGAGATATGCAGAATGGTTTGAATGCAAACCAAGTTTGCAAAAGAGTTGTGAGTATGGAATATTTCTGGGCAGGCACACTCCTATCCTTTCTTTATCTCTTGATGGGGTTGCACTACCCCAGATAGACCCAGTGTGTAACTTGGGGGTTCTCCTGGATTCGCTTGAGGAGCAGGTAGCAAGTGCGGCCAGCAGAGCCTTTGCACAGCTTCATGTTGTGCGCCAGTTACGCCCCTTCCTGGACCAGGAGTCCCTACACTCGGTCACTCA
>JANHZU010008878.1:112459-129417 GCA_032468055.1 Acrochordus granulatus | reverse complement strand
AGTGGCTGTTGCTGGGTGGGGGAAGGAGTAAGGGAATGTGAGACTGGCTGGGAAACTGTCACAAAACATTGAAAATGAAGATCAAGTGACTTACTGCAGCAGCCAGTAACACTGAAGCAGCCACAACTTCCCCAAATTTCATTCCTTCAGGAGTCATGGGTCTCAGATTTTGGACACATTCTGTGAGTTAGCCAATTTGAGACACCTTGGTTCAAAATGTGTTGCCCTACGATGCACTATTTTGCCCAGTTGAAAGTTATAAGAACAAGAACTTCTGTAGTACACAGATTAACCACTGCATTCCTGTTTTAATTCAAGGACACTAGGCCATGGTTTATTTAACCATGGTTTACTACATAAGTAACAGCTGAATTTGCAGAATTACAGTAACTCCAAAGCAAGCAAGCCATATTGAAGTAAAGCATGGTATGTGAGCATGGGTGTGCTCGTGTTCCATGTTTAATAATAATGTAATTGATTGGGGGGGTTCTGCATTTAATGGAATATTCGTAATACTAGGCTAAACATGTTGTCTAATTTCAGAATTTTTCTGGTCATTGTTCACAGGTTTTCCTATGCATCAAGCTCACCATGTCTTTCCCCTTTACTGTTTGAACTGTATATTTTTAAAAAAACGCAATAATGCTTCGACAGAAAGTTGAGACTTTTAAAATAGCTCCAAAGTGTAGGAGGACAATTTTGAAGTGCAAATTAAAATTCCCCAGCTATCATATGTTTTTTTAAAAAAAGAATCTGCCAGCTGTGCAGAAATATACTTCCTCCCCCATTTTCTTGATAGGAAACATGTAAAAGGATCATTATCTTGAAAGAACAAATGATTATGGCTAGGAATGGAATATCTAAAGCTCCTTAATGGTATTTAGATTTACAGAAATAGTGTATGGGGGCTGGAGTCCACAGTCTATGCAAAGAGTTGAGTAAGACCTGGTTTTCAGCAGAAAATATATCCTCATTTGTGGAATCAGCTGTGAGAGGAAGTGGCTTGGCTATGGCAATTGTGCATGGGAGAGAAGCGAGGATCGTAATACTGATAAAACAGTAGCTGGTGTGTCATGCTAGGAGGATTTATACGCTGCAGTCAAGGTGGGATTTCAGCATCCTTTAGGGTCCAGCATAGCAGAAAGCTGGCTTGCGACATTCTGAAGACATACAAATTAAGGAGGTCTTAACCTGACTCTGATAGTTTTTTTCGTTGCCAAAACTCAATCATATTGCTAAATAGATTTGCACATGGATTCAGCAGAGTGAAAAATATATTGTATGCGATATAATGTATGTTTTGACCTATTTCACACTATAGATTAAGCTCTAATATTGTTGCTCTTGTTGTCCAATTCCAAAGTACAGGCTGAGTACTTAATCACAGTTAGGATCCAGGTCTTGTTGTTATCATGGCTCTTTGTGTTTTCCAATCCTAGAATTTACTCTTCTAGCTTAGAGAACCAGGAAGCCCAAATCTCATAAAGATTCTTTTGGCAGAATCCATTTCCAAGGGTGAATTCAGAAGGACAAGGGAATATAGCTCAACCTTCTTGATCAAGCAACTTGTTTTTTTTTAAATGTTCCTTATTCTAAAAATTCATTTTAAAAAACAACTGGGAAGTTTATTATATTTATTATCTCTGCCTCAGTCCTTGTGGGACTTTAAGCAGTAGAAATATCGCTTGTTCTGTCCTCTGAGTTACAGGTAGTCCTTAACTTATGACCAGTTGCTTAGTGACTGTTCAAAGTTATGATGGACCCCCACCAAAGGTACTTATGATCTGGATTCAAAGTTTAGCCATCCCTGCCCCCCAGAGTAATATTTGGGGTGCTTGGCAACTCACCCACATTTTCTACCCTTTGAAGCGTCCTGTGATCATGTGACTCTGATTTATGTTTTTGGCTGGAAACCAGCATTCACTTTCAGTTTCTAGAAAAAAACTTCACTTAATGACTACGGTGCTTGCTTAACAACCGCCACAAAAATGTCATAAAATCAGGTTAATCATGCAGTTTCTTGACTTATGGCCTTCATGACATGTGACAGAAATGCTGAACTCCATTACAGTCATAAGTTTAGGACAACCTGAACATGCCTGTCCAAGGGCCAGCATTCATGGGAAAGTGCCTTATCTGTAATTAGCAGTAAACCCAGCTTAGTGTGCAACACAAGTGCATTTGTTGAATGTGGTGCTACAAGCAATGATCTCCTGGCTTTGCTGTGTGCTCAGAAGCTGACTCTAGGCAAAGTCTCCTTGGTTAAGCTTCGCGGAGTGGCAGTGTGCCTCCCAATGCCTGATCCTGGTGCCAAGGGAAGACCCATCTTCCCATTTACCATTCTCTGGCCTGTGAGGTTTTCAGAGCGATTGGCAGGTGAAGCTTTGCTTTGATCTGACACGGGGCAACTCCCTTATTCTTAATTTCCAGAAGCTTCTTGGTGATATAGCAGTCGAACCAGACGCTCAGTTTAGAATCCACGTCTCCTGTAATTTTTCTCATTGAAAGAAAAAACTGAACACTTCCTTATAACTCACATCCAGTGGCTCAAACATGCCTAGTACGCCAACAAGCCCCTTCGGGACGGCCTGACATCTGCAGCAGAGCACTGGCAGTCTTGCAGATGATGAAGAGCCGGCGGAGGAATAAGTGGAGCCTTGAGCCGGAGAACGTCCATCTCTGGGTTCTGTGCTGAACTCGAGCAGCATTAAGATGTGGAGTTGCTGGCTGGGGAGTTCTGAGAGCTGAGCTCACGTGTCTTAAAGCTGCTGAGGTTGAGAAATCCTGCTCTAGTGTATGTAGTAGTCCTCGACTTATGACCACAAGAATTTCCATCGCTAAGCAAGGCGGCCTGATGGTGTACCTGATTTTATAATCTTTCTTGCCACGGTTGTTAAGCAAATCACTGCAGTTGTGAAGTGGATCATGCTGTCGTTAAGTAATTCCAGCTTCGCTCATTGACTTTGCTCGTTGGAAGTTGGCTGGGAAGGTCACAAATGGCAACCACACGACCCTGGGACATTCAGATGTCATAAATGCATGCCAAGAGCCCAAATTATGATCACGTGACTACGGAGATGCTGCAATGGTTGAGCACCAGCCAGAAGTCACTTTTTCAATGGCATTGTAACTCTGAACGGTGACTAAACAAATGGTTGTAAGTCAAGGACAACCTGTATGCCAAAGGCAGATTGAATGTTAATGCCTCTTTCATCTTGACAAGGACCAGGCAAGAGGAATGCACCCCAGTAAGATAAAAAGTAATCAAAGCTGCTTGATTGGACTTGATCGTACATACAACTCGAGCCTAATATTTTGGGTTGTTTTTCCTTTCTCTAGTGAACACTCTTGGCCATGTCTGTTAAAATTTGCAGACAGGGAAAAAAGCAACGATAGTTAATTTTAAACTGCAGAATTGGGAGAATCGCAGAACAGCATCTCATTACTTTGCTATGTCCGATTCCCTCCGGGAGACGGATGCAGGTTTTATTGCATTTCTTGTACACAGGTGAAGTTTCAGCCAATAGGATGATGCAAACAAAAGGGAAGGAAGTATAGAAGCCAAGATGGAGTTTTGTTGGCCAAGAGATTGCGCTATTAACAGCAATCAGAGAATGGGTTGGATACGATGCTCCTCGGTACTTATGGAGATACAGGCTCATAACAGAACAGTTTAGATGATGGTTAATCTTATTGAACTCTGTCTGAGACACTTAAAGTCTTTCATCTGAGGACAAGATCCAGTAAAGCTGAGGAGGAACAATGAAAAGCAGGAGAGACGTTCAAGGATAGAGGAACAAGAAAAAAGAAAATAGGGAGGCAGATTTCTCTTTTTTTAAACCCAAGATGGCTGGGAATAAAACAAGGAAATGAGAAGAGGCTTTTCTTTTGAAAGCTGCAGGCCCATAAAAGTAAGACAATTATTTTAAAAAAAAGGTTACAGGAATATTGTAGAATTTCCATGACAGTTCTGAATTGCACACTAATGGTACTGCCAAGCAATCATTTATTTCTTTCAGATCTAATTTGTATTAAGTATGTATGATTAAAGTGTAGATTTTTTTTCTAGGGACTAGGACAAAACTTTAATAAGAATTCCTAAATTCATTTCTCCTCCTTCTGGCCCATTAAACATTGCATTTGAATGCAGGGCTTGTGCAAGATTTTTGTCATGACCCAGCTAGTGTTATTAAAATCAGAGGGAATCCTAGTTGGTGGCGGGAAAGGTTTTGTTCCTTTTTGGTATGCATAAAAGGTATTTATTTAAAACATATATCTAATTTAATTTATATAATATATATAACATGTATGAGAGCCAGTTTGGTCTGGTGATTAAGGCACTCGGCTAGAAATTGGGAGATGGTGAGTTCTAATCCTGCCTTAGCTATGAAAGCCAGCTGGGTGATCTTGGGCCAGTCCCTCTTTCTCAGCCCAATCCACCTCACAGGGTGGTTGTTGTGGGGAAAATAGGAGAAAGAAGGAGTATTAAGTACGTTTGCTGCCTTGAGTTATTTGTAAAAAGTAATGATAATAAGGCAGGATATAAATAAAATAATAAATATGATATTGTATAGTTAGTTATATGATTAAAATTATATAATTTATATATACCTTTATGTAATCTAAATTTGAGCAGGGAGGGACCCTAGCAGCTCCGTTTCTCCAATAATGAGACAGGTTCCCCTTTGCGGTGACATCCAATTCTTTATTTTACTTCCAGGTATCACAAGAGCCAGGCTATTTATCTGGAATCAAAAGACAATACCAAAATCAGCTGCGTAATCAGTTCGGTGGGAGCCAATGAGGTAAGGAAATGTCTCTCTTCTGAGTTGTGGCTGTGCAGATTTTGAATCAGGAGCAGCCATCCCCATAACGCTGGGGTGCAATAACTATGTTGCTTGCTGGATTTGTTCTTGCTGAGTTGCATGGCAACCATCAGCTCGAAGGCTTCGGCGAAGAATCCTTCAGAGCAGGAAGGGACATTTTCAACAAGCAATTAGTTCTTTGGATAACATGTGTGATCTTACTACAGCTCTTTTGAAACTTCACAGGAACTCTTGTCTAGCTCTTCTGGCAGTGGGTCAGAAACCAACACACTTAGAGCTCACCTGCTTTTGGCTAGTTGCTTTTACTTCATCTCTTTCTTTCTCTGGGTGTGTTGCTAAAATGAAGGAATAAGCTGCCTTTTTTCCAATTTTTGGCTTGGTTAGGGGCTCTTTGCTTAGAGGCTGCAGTCTTTCCTGCTCCCTCTTAGTGTGGCAGAAGCAGTGGCCTGGTAGATGCTTTTCAGTTTTTCCTCTTCATTAGTTGTGCTGCTTTGGATTGGTTAGGGGTTGAATTCCAGCAATTTTTGCTCACTTTTAGAAGCGTTATGAAACTGAGCAATGGTCTTTTGCATGTGGAAAACACCAGATTCTTAGTTCCTAGGGATCCTAGGATTCCTAGGATCCCTAGGAACTAGGATTCCTAGGAATCCTAGTTCCTAGGGATTCCTAGTTACTCAGCCTTGGCAACTTTAAGAGGCTGGCTGTCTGGGGAATTCTGGGAGTTGAAGTCTATGCCTCTTAAAGTTGACATGCTTGAGAAACACCGTCCTAACCTCTCAAGCCAAGCCATCTCCAAAGGTTCCCCTCTGCAGTTTTTGAAAAGCTACTACAAAAATAAATGGTTCATAATGAGAATCAAATTCCAGAACAATATGACAGAAAATGTTTCATTTTCTCTTTCCTAAAGTTGCCCCTAGACTTTCCAATAAGCGAGTAGGAAAATAGCGACACCAAATGGGACATTTCACAATCAGGAATGTGAACTTGAACTGGAATGTGATTAATTAGTGTTTATTTTAGTGTTATCTGTTTAGTATTAGCTGTGAACATTGTGGTTTATTTAAGAAATCATGGTCTAGCTTAGCACAGGATATAACTTGTACATGTGTCCAGTTTGTGTTGTCCTGTCGTTTAATGGTTGTTTTATTCAGAGAAGTGACTTTCTGTTTTATTTGGCTGAGTTTTTAAACTTTGATAAAACTTTTGTTTTAGCTCTAAATTGGAAAATATAAATAAATAATTTATATTTATAAATACAAAAAACTATTGGAATGGTTTTGAATACAAGACATTTCAGTCTATTTTCAGTTGAATGGAGGGCAAAGAGGTAATTGAAAAGGAAATAGTTGTACTGCTTGTGTTCAAATTAAGAGCATCTCTTTCAGGTGGTCATGAGCCAAATTGCAGATGTTCCAAAAAGTAGAATTATGCCATGAGATGGGAATCCAAATGTAACTTAACATCATATCGAGTAATTCTCAATTGAATAATTCAATTACAGTTGAGTAAATTGAGTAGTCTTAGAGTAATAATAAGAATTTGGATGGTGGGTTTCTAGCACTGGTGGTTGGAGCAAACAGAGCACAGCTCGACAGACCACTAAGTCAACACCATGCAAGGGAGCTTCTTATCGGAATTAGAATTATTGCCAATGTGAGCACTTGTTCCCTTATCCTGGGTAGCACATACCATTGAGGCTTGTTCTGTTGCTGCTGTAGAGGTCCTTATTGTCTGAAGTGGCCTCCAAACCACCATCCCAAACCTGAGATAGTATATGGAGATAAAATGAACCTCAGTCCACAATTTAGAACTTCCAGCCAAGCCGACAAGGGTGTCCTAGAAGCGGGAAACAGAAAGTCCCATGCAGGCCATGCCCAGAATGCTTCAGTAGGCTTTCCTCTTAAAACCCAGCAATTGGACATCTAAAACTCCCAGCTGGGAAAAGAAGTGACAAAAGTATACATGTAGTCCTCAATGCGCAACGATAATTTAACCTGGAAGTCATAAGTTATGCTGCTTTGTTAAGCAGGTTATCACTTGACTAACCTGATTTTATTACTTTTTTTGCAGCAGTCGTTAAATGTTGCAGTTGTTAAGTGAACCCATTGTCCATAATGGGCATTTATTGCCAGAAACCAGAAGTAAACACCAATTTCTTGCAAAAAAGGTGGTAAATGGCAGTCCCGTGACTGAAAGATGCTGCAATGTACAGCATTGTAAATGTACAGCATATGTAAATAAATGCAGCATATATAAATAAATGCAGGCCAGTTGCTGAGCACCCAAACTGTGATCACAGGGGTGGTGATGGAGGCCGTCAGAACGTTAAATCTGGGTTGAAAGTAGCGCTTTTTTTTTGGTCTACTGTAACTTCGATCAGTCACTAAGTGACCGGTCATTAAGCAAGGACTACGCGTAATCAAGTGTGAAGAGCAATACTTGAGTTCAAGTGAAGAAGAATCAAGACGGGTGGGATTCCAGGTGGAATCCGAGCGGGTTTCTGGCCGCCATAAAGACGTGTCATGCTGTGCGCTTTCTGAAACTGCTCCGTAGGGGAACTGCTCTTCCCAGCATCACCGTTTCTCTCCTCCTCTTTTTCTCTCCCACCCCTGACAGATCTGGGTGAGAAAAACCAGCGACAGCACAAAAATGAGGATCTACCTTGGACAGCTCCAGCGGGGCACCTTTGTGATTCGCCGGCGGTCCGCAGCATGACTCTCTTTCTTCCCAGCGGGCTCCCGTACTAAAGGCCATCGACTGTCTGCGAGGCGTGTGCTTGTGCTCCCTGGGTGCGATCGGCAGAGAAAAGATCCTCCTCTTTGCCTCTTCGGGAGTGTCTCTCCGCCGGCTGCGTTCTCCCTTGTTTCTCTTGTGAACACGCTGCAACCTGGACCGAAGATGGCGTTTTCGCGGTTTTGTCTCCAAAGACTAGTTCAGAAGGACACCCACGTTCTCCTCCTTCCATTATTTCATTCTTGTTTCTTGCCTGCGTAATACCGTAAAAGTTTTCAGTTGAGGAAGGTAGCCTGGAGGAAGCTGAGCCAACCGTCCGGCAAACCGGAGCAACGCCAAACATCCCGGAGGGGAAGACAACATTAAGAGCTGTGGAAACGACTGGAAAAGGATGGCGTTTATCTAAGATGACATGCCCGGAAGTGGCTGGGAGTCCTCAGAACCTTGCCTGGCACCCTGGATTTTGAGTTATTTATATGAGAAGGAGTTGCAGGATTTTTTATTTTTTTTTTATTAAGCCAAAGCTGCATTAAGAGCTTGGGGTGGTTTTTCTGTTCTTGTTTTTGCAGACAGTGGTGGACAAATGCAGAGTGTCTTGTCTTTCTGTTACCCCCCCACTCCTTCTTCCTGCAGGTTGTTTCCTGCTCAAAGCAACTTTGGGATTCCCAGAAGGGCTGTTCTGCTGAGAGATGGAAGTTGATGGTGTCCCAAAAGGCGCCCCCTTTGCCAGGGTCGTTCCCCCTTCCTCGGACTGACCTCCAAAAAAAACTCCGACAGGCCTTGACTTTGTGCATGCAGATCTATTCCTCCTTTGCCTTCCCCTCTTCCCACCAAATGTAAATACTAAGAGAGTAGGGCCTGGATCCAGACCGAAAGCACAGGCTGAGCTTCCAGCATTGTACTGTTTTTATGACCCATTGCTCCCAAAATATTTTTTATTTCTCCAATCTTACATGTAGCATTCGCATTATTTCCCCCCCAGCTTCATAATTCTGGGCAGACAGTGTTTCTTTCTTTGCTGACTGCTCCAGTCCACCTCCCCTGAACAGTGAACATCTCTGCTTATCCCGGATCACCATGAGTTAAACCAATCCAGGAATCTGTTTGAAAATAAACACATACTAACCACAGTTAAGCCAAGATCATACATCACACAACAACTGTATACACCAGAATTCTAATATTCCAGAAACATGGTGAAGGCCAATAGTCATGGCAGCCCCTGTCCTCAAGGTTTGCTGAAATAGCTGAGTCTTCATAGACATCCTGAAGATCAGGAGAGTGTGAGGCCATCAAGAGACCATCATTTCCTCTTTGTATCAGGTGCAAACAATGAGCAGGTTACTTGCCTAGGTTTCTAGTATCAAATGACCCAACAAACTAAGGATAATCCTAACCTTGGGGGAGAGCAGTCATCTTGACCAAAATCCCTGTATGCATAGTCCTTGACTTACAACCACAGTTGGGACCAGAATTTCCATTGCTTAGCAAAGTGGCTGTTAAGTGATTCATGCCTGATTTTACAGCCTTTTTTTGTCACAGTTAAGCAAATTGCTGCAGTTGTTAAGTAAATACACAAGCAAATCTGGTTTCTCCCACTGACTTGGCTTATTGGAATCTGGCTGGGAAGGTCACAAATGGTGATCATGTGACCCCAAGATACTACAAATTGCTGGTTGCAGGAGCCTGAATTATGGACTGGGGATGCTGTGACAGTTGTAACATTGCAGTTGTAAGTGCAATGATCAGTCATAGATCACTTTTCTTAGTGTCATTGTAACTTTGAATGGTCACTAAATGAATAGTTGTAAGTTGAGGACTATATGACTTTTGCAATGCTGCTTCATACTGCACTAAAAACTATCTTTAATAAATAATTAAAAGGTGGCAGCTGAATTGGGGTCAGAGCTGTTGCAGATGAACAAGGTGCGGGGGGGCAAGCCTTTGGGCCTAGAATTCGCTCTCAGGTGAAAAAAAGTGCTAAGCAGTTTCATTTAGGCAGCTGCTATGGCCTCCAAGTACAAGCAGCGCTGATTTTGAAGTAGCCCTCATCTCCAGAACCTGAAACTGATGATTTGGGGAGGGTAGTTTTTTCTATAATCTCAAAGAGCCAGAAGCAAAATAAATGACCTGTGAATTTGCACATATTTTCCAAAAGGGAACCTTTTCAAAATACTTTTTATCCCACCTTTATATTTAAATAAATTGCTGAACGTGTCTTCCTTCTCCCAACAACAACCCTGGAAGGTGGGTTGTGCTAAGAGAGGAACTGACCCAAAGTCACCCAGCGGCTTTCATGCCTTAGGCAGGGCTAGAACTCAATGTCTGCTGGTGAATGGCCCAAAGTCACCTAGCCACCTTTTGTGTCTAAGGTGGGATTAGGACTCACCATCTCCTCCTTTTTCAGGCCAGCACCTTAACCACTATATCACGCTGGTTCTATGAGTAAGCCTACAATGAATTTTGTGTAAAAACGTACCATGCTCATAATTAACAATTGGAATAACAACTTGAGCATCTCAAGTCAGCCTTTTCCAGCCTGAATGCATTCCACGTGAGGGCCAGTTGTCTTGCTGGGAATCCTGGATACTGACATCCATGTCTCTGTGTCTCGTGTGCAAAATGTGCTTGAGACAGGCCAGCCCAGAACATCCCTTTTCTTCTTGGAATGGGCTGATGCAAGTGGTTTTCTATTTCTGGAAGTGGACTGATACCAAACATTTCTGTAACCCCTTGCACACCTCTCCAGGCACCCAGGCTGAGGAATGCCGGTCTGAGTTGTGAGATTAGCTAGTTTATGAGATGCAAATGCAAACATATTTGTGTCCCCAAAGTCCCAAGAGACCTCAGCATTCTCACCACTTTCTGGATGATCCGTACACTATGAGTTGTCTCTCCCACTGCAGGAGATGGGTAGGCATTCATCCTTAGCAGCCAAATCCACTGTGTAAATATAAAAAAGGGAGTTCAGATATTGGGAAATGTGCTTTGGACAGTTTTTTTTGGAGGCTTTGGCCCTTCAATTTTTCTCATCCCTTTTGGATCATCCCTTCAGTGTCCATATCAGTTCTGCAGTGGCTTATTAACCATTTCCCATGGACAAGACCTTGGAGCTACCAAATTACTACTTGGCGTCATCCTTTGGTTTGGATTAGCCTCCAGTTTTGCGAAAAGCCCAGATCTGTAACTGCTCCCTTGACGATGAAAATGAAGCAAAGAACTAGAGTTACAAGCAATGTGAGATGATGTGAAAGTTGGGAAGACGTATGGGGCATCAAGTCAAGCCACAAGGTCCCCTGTCTCAGCAGCAGGATCTTCAAGAGGTTTGCAAAGATTGTCTTTCCCATTGTTGAAACTAAATTCTTGCTTGAGCTGTTTGTTTTCACAGGCATGAAATGAAATGAAGCCAGAATTAGGAGGACAACGTTGCAAGGTAGTTTAAATTTCAGGCTAAAGAAAATTACAGTTTAGCCAGCCAAGGCCCTTTCAGGGAGGCTTAAGGTTGTGCAGAGACTTGAAAGAACTGGCTGGGGACAGATCATCGTGGAGAAAATCTACCTACAAGTAGACCTTGGTTTACGAAAGTAATGGAGTCTGCCCATTATGATGGTAAGTTGTGATGGTTGTAAATTGAGTCATCATATGACCTGATTTTACCACCTTTTTTTTGTAGCGGTCCTTAACTGAATCACCATGATTGTTAAGCGAATCCGTGGTCAATAGACAAATGCCGTGGTGGTTAAGCAAACCCACTGTTTGCTATTAGGTTTTTTTTTCTGAACTAAAGACCAGGTTTTGGCAGAAATGTACATTGTAGTCACATGTCCATGGGATGCTGCAAATGGCTATAAGTGTGGGTCAGTGGGGGGAGCCTGGCCATCAGAACTTCGGAACTGGGTCAAAAGTAACTTCAGGGGTGGGGGAATCGTTTGTAAGTCCAGAACTATACTTTTACCTGCATGTGTTTGCTAAAAGGTGAAAGTGCGATGGCGCATAGTCCGGATTGTGCCGTGCTAGCTGAGCTGCCCCAGATCAGAAGCAACAGCGATGGCGTTCCACTAAAGCCCAGAGCAAAGGCCTCCATCTTGACACAAGGCTTCACCACTCTTCGCCAGTCCCTCCAGACATGTGATTTGCAGCACTGACTGGGTGCTTTCCAGAAATTTCAGATCTGTGTCAACAGCCATATGGGCTGGGGCCACAAGGGGTGTATAGTTTCCCTCTGGACAATGCCCAGATAGAAGGTGATCCCGCAAGAAACTCGGGTTGGCTTGAAATCAAAGGCAGGTAGATTTTTAAATTTTGGAGCAGCCTCTAGCTGCTCCCTGTTCTCTGCCTTGGAGCCTGCAGGAGATGCTCTGCTTTCTCTCCACGGGGGCTTAGCCGCTGCGGGCTGTTTTCACGCCCCTCTTGCAGTCCAGTTAGGAAGATTAGAGCGTGATGATTTAATCAGTGTCATCTTCAGGCATAGCCTCTCTTCATTGGGCACAGTCACATCTTGCCCCAAAGCGCAATTCATTTGGGGCTGGTGTGGTTTATATACGGAGTTGTGCTTCTGGAACGGTGTGTGGCTAATCAGCCATTTCTTGCCCAGCTTTCCCCAGCCTGGTGCCCTCGAGATCCGTGAAGGTGACCAACGGCCTAGGCATTAATGAGGATCTTGGGAATTGATATCAACACATCTGGAAGATGGCCAGCCAGCAGACTCCCAGTTGCTCTGCCACTTAGAATGAAGAGAAGCAAGCTGACTCCATCAACTAAGCCAGTGTTTTTCAAACTTGGCTGTTTTAAAATGTGTGGACTCCAACTCCCATGATTCTCATTGGTGCCTACACTGCTTATGAGTGCTACACATCTGGAGTTCCAGATGTGTGAATTCCACATATGGGGAGTTGCCAAGTTTTAAAAACACTGAAACGGAACTCTTTCTCCCAGCTGGTGATCAATAACTTGAACTTTGTTATTTTCCTCCTCCCTCCCCATATCTTTTTGCGTGCCATTTCTTTACGACTGTGTGCTGAAGGCAGAGTTGGTTCCATTGCTCATCCTTGTAAACTGCTTTGGGATCCTGTTTTTCCGACTGATTCCCCAGGAGTAAAAATTGCAAGCCAGCCTCGTTCATTGATCTAATCACAGGTTAATCTATTCAAGTTAATTTCTAATTAAAAGATTGCTTTAGCTTAACCTCATCAGAATAATGGGGTAGGTGAGCACATTGAGGATGTGCTTCGCATACCTAATTGGAAAGGGCTCGATCTCTTGTGAATTTATTTGGAGGGCTCTGTGACATCCCTTCCTTTCAGAGGCGCATGGGGAGACCCAAAGGTCTCATACAAAGGTTCACACAATATGCTAAGAGACACCTAATAGGTGTATTCACACAGCCAGCTCAGCTTGGTTAGAATTAAAGCTCTGTGTGTGTGTTTTATTGCTTGGTTTGAAGCTCAATGTAATTTTTAAAAATATTTTTATTAGAAATTTAATGTAAAATACAAATGAAAGTAAAGACAATAGGAAAAATAGGTAGAGGGAGGCAAAGGAGAAAAAAGCAATGGCTTCCAACTTTTTTCAGTACAGTAAGTTACTCTTTTTATTTATGTTTTCTGTAATTTTAAACTATCAGTCTCCCTCAGAGAAATAAAATACTAATCTCAACTTTGTGCTTATATAAGGATGAGAAGTACTATTTCCATAACAACAATCTGTTTAATCATCAAAACCCAAAAATCAAAGTTTTATTTTTTTCTTTTCAGCAGAAAGTCCAGAAGTGGTTTCCAAGTGGAAACCAAGCTAGGTATGTTCTTTTCCCTAATTAGAACAATTAACTTTGCCATCTCTGCCAATTCCATCCTTTTTTCAATCCATTCTTTTGTCGTGGGAATTGACACATCTTTCCATTTTTGCACATATAAAATTGCAGTCAGCCTATATAATAACAAAGTTCCAAATTTCTTTTTAAGTTCTTTATCCAATAGCTCTAGAAGAAATGTTGCTGGTTTCCATGTGTATTTATTTTGAGGATCTTCTGAATTAAAACATACACCTGTCCCTAATACTTCTTTGCCTTATCACGAGTCCACTACATAGGAGATTTGAAGCTTGATGTACTTTGTAAATGTGGGTGACTTAGGTAACCAGGTTAAGCAAAGGGCATGAAAATAGCAGCCTGCAATCTACTGCAGCAGATTGGAAGAACCAAGATAAGAAGAGGGCACTGATTTATTCTCCAGAGCACCTGAAGGTAGGATAAGAAACAATGAAGGAAGCTCCTCAGAGGGAAATCCAACCTGGAAATAGGGAGGAATTTCTTGAATGTGGAAATGATTTATCAATGGAACAGCTTCCTTCCTGGAGTTATGGGTGTTCCATCACTGGAGGTTTTCAAGAAAGATTGGACAACCCTTTGTCTGGGGTAGTATAAGGACTCCTGCCTTGGGCAAGGGGTTGGACTAGAAGGTCCCTTCCAGACCTATGACTCAATTATTCTACTTGATGCCTTGGGGCTGTAAAGGGCTGGATGGGATGAATTCTGTTGAAGGCGAATCAAAATGAGTTACTGTTTGCCCAACCACTATATGGGCATTATGGGATCCCCCCTTGATCTGTAAGGGGTGGGCTCTCCCTGAAAGGCCAAGTCTACAATTTGGGTGTGCTGTTGGATTTGCAGCCATCTACTGTACATGTAGAAGGGGGCGCGGTGGCGCAAGTGGTTAAGAGCTCAGCTTGCCGGCTGGAAGGCCGGCGGCCCGGGATCGCGACCCAGCGTTGCAGCGCAGCAGGGCGAGCGCCTGTTTCACCCCAGCTCCCGCCCACCTAGTGGTTTGAAAGCGCGCGAGTGCGAGTAGATAGATAGGTACCGCCCCTCCCGGCGGGAAGGTAACAGTGTATTTACTTTGTATTTGCATCTTAAAGATGGACTTATTAGCATCTTGAGTGGAAATAGAAGGGAAAAGACCCTCCCTGCCTGTGATCTTCAAAAGCTGCTGTCTATCAGAGCAGGGAGCATTAGTGAAATCAAAATTTTGCACATATGCAAGTATTGTATCAGCTATTAAGAGATCCTTCATTGTTGCTTTTGAATGGAGATACTGTTGATGTTTCTGCTTGGATTAAGGACCAAATTTGTACATTCATATTATCCTATTGGATTTAACTACATAATTGTAAAGCCTTAATCCTTAATTTGTAACAGCAACAGGCATCATTATCCCTCATCAACAATAAAAATTGTTATTTATTTATGAGTTTCTCATTGCATGAAAACCACTAAGGCAGAAATGTTAAAAAGTCACGTTCATTGTTAATCTAAGCACAAAGACTTTAGCAGAAATCTTTACAGTCCAGTGTTTTAAGTCTAGTGAATAATTTATTAGTTCTGCCACTTTAACTGGCTGGGATGGCATTGCTTTGAACTGAACATTTTGTACATCTAAGCATCTTACATAAATATGTATCATTAAAACTTTCCTTTATATCAAGAACAGAAAGAGGAAAGAACCAACCAGTGCTGAATTTGACCTTGAGCTGTCTTTAGGAGTAGGTCTGCATTTTCAGAAGGTGACATCTGAATGGAGAAATGAAAGGAGAAGACAGCTGTGCCTGGAGCTGAATCAAATGCTGTTGAGAGAAACAACCTAGCTAATTTGTCTTTTTCTGGCCCATAAGGACTCTTGGTCTTTTCTGGATTGCCGAGATCCAGTTAGTAAGGATTCCCCTGTTCTCTTCCTTTGTAGGAATTGTCATTCCATTAGGGAATGCTTTTGAAGGATACTCATGGAAGGCATAACAGAATCTTTCAGCCAAGGCTGCAATTTGCTAAAATGGAAATGTGTCTGTGCCATTGCATTATGTCCTTATAACATAGGATGGCTAAAAAAATGAGGGTCTCTGAGATAATGATATCTTATTGTTTGCCTACTGTTTCATAAAAAGAGATCTTTTTTTTAGCAAGATGAGAGATAAAGTGGAATCCTTGGAGAATTGATGCTAAATTGTCAGTCCTGGGCTTAATCATCTGACTTCCTATATCTTTCATTTAAGAGGTCAAATAAGCTGCAATTATGACATTCACAGCTCATCTGCCTTCATTCCCATATATATATAATTCAACAAATGCATTGTAATGATGGAAATATCAGTTTGGGTTGCATTAGCTCTATTATTATAACAGAGCCAGTTTGGTCTAGTGGTTAAGGTACCAGGCTAGAAAGCCAGAGATTGTGAATTTTAGTCCTGCCTTAGGCATGAAAGGCCAATGGGTAACCTTGGATTAGTCCCTCAACTCATCTCACTTGGTTGTAGTGGAGAAAATAGGAAGAGGGAATATCAGATATGTTTGCCACTTTGACTTATTTATAAAAATAATAAAGGCAGAATTAAAAAAAAATCTTTAAAAAAAACTAATCTATATGAGCTAAAAGTCCTTGTTCAATTCTTCCTCGGGCCTTTTATACCCCTGACATTTTTGCAGCATGCAAATAGGGTAACCATACCATGTTTTTTGTCATGTGGACTATTTAAACTGGAAATGCTCTGCTGTGTTGTTGTACATAGGAACTGCAAGTTGAAGCTGTAGTATGTATGTGTGTGCGCGCACGTGCACGCACGCATGTTTCTCTAACTTGTGAGATAAGACCACCGGAGTAAGGAATGCTACCTTCAAAGCCAAGGTATGGCTAAAATGCTACCTTAATGGCTTAATTCAAAAGCTCTTAATGGCTGAGTTCCCATCATATTAACATCTTGTATTAGGAAATAATGTACAGAATACCATGGTTAGAAATAAATTTGAGCCTGTGGTTTCTAGTTTCATATTCTTCATATCAAGTACTTGAGAATGCATAGAATTGGTTTTTGAGAGCAATATATTTCGGAGACACTAGTTAATCTCCTTGCTCACTTGCAAAAGTGTGATCTAACACAGCAAAACTGGAGTCTTTTTTTAAAATACATCTTCATAAGTGTACACCTTTTATCAGGAAAATTCACTGTGAGATTTTGGACCTGCCACTATTACTTGGCCTGTCATATTCACAGGAATGTTGTGTGAAAACATTGAGAAGAATTGTCTATTGTCTTTAACTTCTTGAGATGGGATGTAAATCTAATGAATAAAATCAGACAAACCACAGAACCTTAGATGTCGCATTAATAATTTCTTCTCAAATTTTCTCTGCTATTTAATTTTAGTAGTTTTTTTTCCCTTTCCTTCCATGTTTTTAATTTGTCTGTTGCTATTGCCTTTGAATCTTCTCAGTGCTGGGAAAAATGTGGCAGTTGGAATGACCCACTGTCAATGGAATGACCAATTCTGAGTAAAAAAAAAGTACAGTGGTGCCTCACAAGACGAGTAACTCACAGGGCGAGAAACTCGCAGGACGAGCAAAAATTTTAATCAAA
>JANHZU010008878.1:94627-105190 GCA_032468055.1 Acrochordus granulatus | reverse complement strand
AAGCCTTTTGGATAAAAGGTGAAATGTCTTCTACTTGAAAAAATCCAATCCAGATGCCTGTTTTTTAAACTTCTGTTGCAAGAGTTAAAAAGTTACCAAATAGCAACTGGACTCTTTGCAGGAAAGCAAATAGGGATGAATGTGGATCTATAGATCTTAGCAGTATTTTCTGTAGGACCAGAGCATTACAAAAAGGTCAAAACTCCATCTAAAGGTATCATCTGCCTGTTTTTCATTCTCATGGTTGTTCATGCAAACCGATTTTTCAGTTTTTGGGGCATTTGCTAGCTGAAGAAGATTTTATGGCTGCCAGTGAAGAACCATTTTTATTATTACTATGAAACTTGGCTGGAGCTGCTAAGAGTTATTGTTTGGCAAATCTGAAGAGACATAGATCTCACCTCTCTGTGATGGTATGTGAGAAAGACTTTGGGAGACTGGGAGAAGAGATGCTGCAAAGGGAATGGTCAAGTGAGAGACAGCGTACCCCACAGCTGGACAGGGGGCAGGGCAAGAGACTCAGAAGAGATCCCCCCTAGTTTCTTGGGCTGTAAAGGGGATGGGGAGAAAAGATTTAATTTCAGACTTGCAAAATCCTGTTAATATAACCTTACGATAAAAGTAGAATTTTCTCATCTGGGTATTTTCCTTTCTGGACAACCTTGCAAGGCTGACATCAATCTTGCAAGTCTGAAATTCCATATTTTTACATAGTGAAAAGAAAAAATAAATAAATTGCCAGTGATACATCTTCCGCTTGCCCCTCGTTTCTATCCCTGATAATTATCAACCATTAAAGATTTGAATTTTGCATTTAACATTAGTAACTGTTATTTCTTTCTATTTAAGTCCCAAAAACATATTCCAGATGTCTAAATCTGCCTTGCTCTGTGAGATATTGCATATGCAGGTTGTCCTTGATTTACAACTACAATTGGCACCAGAATGTCTGTTACTAAGCAAGGTTAAGTGAGTCACATCCAATTATACCATCTTTTTTGCCATGGTTGTTAAGTGAATCACGTGGTTGTTAAACAAATCTGGCTTTCCCCATTGACTTTGCTTGTTGGAAGCTGGCCAGGAATACTGCAACCAGAGATATTGCAACCATTGAGCCAGGGATACTGCAATCATTGTAAATACTGTACCTGCTAGTTGCCAAGCACCTGAATTTTAATCATGACAATGGGGATGCTGCAACAGACATAAGTGCGAAGATGGTTGAGGACTTTGCTGTTGTAACTTTCAATACAACAGCCAAGCCTTCAACCATCTTTGCGCTTATGAATGGTTGCTAAACAAATGGTTGTAGGTTGAGGACTACTGCAAGAGAGCCATTCCTGATTGAATATAAATTTCTATGGAGGATCTATACTATCTATTTTCCATTTTTAGTCTCCCAGGCTCATTCTGTAGGCAAGATATATCTTTTCCAACATTATGCTAGGTTTATTCCTGCTGCCAATTATGATATTTTTCATATTTTCTGGAAGGAGGATGAAGAGGTGGTTCCAATTCCAGTTATATTTTTAGAACTATTTGGATTTTTTAATGTGTTTTTTCCCCAATACTGTTGAATTGCTTTTGCACAAACATCACGTATGGTGAAACCTTCCCTCCAAAGTGACCCACCGCCAGGCAAGGATAGAAAGCCTTTCATCTTTATTACTGTATCTACTGAAAGGTTTGGAAATTAGGCTTCATGGAGAGGAGCTCTTTCTAAAATCTTCCCTGCAGACAGAAGGGATGTAAAAGAAGTTTGGAAAAAGGCAGGAAAGAAGATTGTACAGGGAAAGACGGATGTGTCGATCTCTCATCCAGCTGGTTATTAAATAAGTCACAGCCACCCGAGGGACAGACTCTTTTCAATTTGGGAAGAATTTCTAAAACGAATCCATTCTCATCAAATTGAATGAGTACGGATTGGAAGACTCATACCGGGGAATTTCTTCTTGCAGAAAGAACAAGTGTGGAGAGATATGGTGTGCATTCCCCCTCCTCCTCCTCTTCTCCCTCTTCCTATGGAGAGAGATGGTGTGCATTTCTCCTCCTCTTCTCCCTCTTCCTATGGAGAGAGATGGTGTGCATTTCTCCTCCTCCTCCACCCTAAGATCAGATACTTTCTATGACACTTCTGAAACTTGATTTCTGTATTTCAGAAACTGATGATATGCTGTGCAGCCTTTCAGAAATAAAACCTGAAGCATGTCTAAGCAGGAGAATCCGCTGCTTCTTTTCATAGGCCAGATTTTGTCATCCTCTCCCCTGTGCTTGCAACTTCAGGAAGGACCATCTGCCTGGCTGATTAATGGTCCCTCTTTGCCAAAACAGCAGAGACAAATTTCATCTGGACTTTTACAAAAGAGAGACAAAGAAAAAAAAGCAGGCTAATTTTTTGCCATTATTCCAAAGCCCAGCCCCATTTTTTTCCAGCATCAATATAGTGATTATTTCAAAAACTAATTAATCTTCATTCAGCCAGCTTGGAGGGACCTGTATTTAGATAATTAACAGTCTGTGGTTTATGAAAGAAAAGGGCAGTATATTCATTCAATCCAGCAGTTTTCTGCTTTGCAAAACCAAACCGTTATTGTGCAGCTGTGTTTCATTAGTCCAGGCTTTCCCTGACAATTAAGAATGAATAATTAGTTATGATGAATCCTACTTGCTTCCTAGAGACTTAGGAACTTTTCTTGCTCTTGCTCCGCAAAATCATTTGCCATCTGTGCCCATTTTTCATGGCTTTGGAACTCAAACAGCAGCACTGGTGACATTGAAAAAAACAAGACAAAAACATTTGGTATATTGATTTTAGAACAAACAATACTTCTGAGTTTCTCTGTGGTTGAAGACTGATTTTTTTTCCAGATTAGATGTTTCATAAACTTTTTATAGGTGTGGTCCATTTATCAGTATCAAAACTTTGTTGAGTCTTTTCTTTGCGATGTGGTGAGAAATGGACATTGGCATCAAACAAGTCCTGAACCCAGATTTGGAAATTTCAAGGCTATTTTTTGCCTCCAAAAATCAGCAGTAAAGTCCCTTCTAAAATATTTGTTCAAAATGCTCAAACTTTATCAATGTATGGATGCTCCCAAGTCCATCTATGGGTAAGGGCTGTTTTCTTATAGTCCTTATAATGAAATCTCAGATTTCCTCCACTGGAGAAAAGGTCTGGACAAGCTTTCAAACCAAGATATATGAATTATTTTATATATTTATATCCCATCTTTATTATTTTTACAAATAATTCAAGGAATGAATAAATCCAATACATCTTTCTCCTCCTATTTTCCCCACAACAACCACCCTGTGAGTTGAGTTGGGCTGAGAAAGAGTGATTGGCCCAGAGTCACCCAGCCAGCTTTCATACCCTATGGCAGGAATAAAACTCACCGTCTCCTGGTGGTTGGCTCAAAGTCACCCAGCCAACTTTCATGCCTATGGCGGGACTAGAATTCATGGTCTCCTGATTTCTAGCTGATGCCCTAACCAGTAGACCAAATTGGTCTTTACCAAAAAATATGGTCCGAATGCAAAATTCTGTGGAATGCAAAATTCTGTGGAATGCAAAATTCTGACATCTGGAAAAGCTGGATTAGTCAATTAATTAAGACGAATTATTGAGTACTTCAACACAAATGCTCTCTCTGAACATCTGTTCACTGAAGAGTTTTTGTGCAAAAGGACATGAAAGAGGAGCATGGAAAAGGAAATGGAGAAATGAAACATTTATATTAAAAAGTATTTCTTAATATTGGATGTTTAATATGTTTATAGACAAGTTTCATGCAACTCAGCCCTATAATTGTTTCATTTAATTCTTGAGTTTAGTTTCCAGTTACTGTATAGTTCTTACTCAGCAATAATAATTTTTGGTTTAATGAGTCTTTTTCTGTTCTATTTATTATCTCATTGATCATCTTACATGTTTCCTTATTTATTAATTCTTGAAGATCACAGCTAGCAAAGAAATCTTTTTTTGTTTGTTTGTTTCTTGGCCATTTTTGGATCTTTGAAGCTCACCAACCTGAGTTTCTGTTTTGGCTTTTTCCCATCCCTTGTGCATTTTTTGTTGGCATTTCTCCAGAGTCTGTCTTGATTTGAAAAACAACATTAAACATGTGAAGAATGGAACATGTGTTTCAGCTACCAAACTTCAACTTGCAACTGTGGGAGGTTCTGTTGCAAATGGATGCCAAGCATCACTCAATATTTAGCTCTCCTTGAGGTACAACCACTTGAATCTCTATCCCCCCAGATCACAGAAGAAAACACAGCTCAGTTTTTGAAATCTGCTTGATGCATTAGAGAGGTCAGAGAAATGGAAGTTCTTTCTCATCAAGAAGCTTTACCCTTCACCAAAAGGCAATCATCAGGTCCTCAGACTACAGCATTCTTATTCTCATGTTAGCTGAAGAGTTAGAGATGAACAACTAACAAATATCAATTGTGATGACAATTAGATTCAGATTCAGATACTTTATTGGCCAAATATGGCTAGACACGCAAGGAATTTGACTCTGATACAGCAGCTTTCAGCATACTTGCAAGACAGCAGTAAATAAAATAATAACATAACAATAAATGAAGTTAGATATTCAACAGTAAAGTTAATGATTAATTAATCAATTAATTATTCTCCTCCTCCTCCCCATTTTAGAGCAGTCTAGTTGTCTTCTAGATTAGTTTCAGATGCTTCTTTTATATCATCCTTATTAAAGCAGAAAGATGCTTATTTGTGAGCTGGATAAAAACAACCTTTTCAAATTCTCCACCTAATCTCTGGCAAAGAAAAAAAATCAATTTTCTAAATATCTCCAAGGGAAGGAGAAATTTTCCAACCATTTCTCAAGGGAAGGGCTCCTCTTTGATAGAGCAAAGTTTGGGAACATGATTCTGACTGAGATGAAACCACAGTCTGGTTTGAGATACACTGAGCTTCTTAATTTTAGCCAGGATACACAGTTTTGTTGATTAGGAGGCACATGGAAATAAGGATGGGGGATGGATGCATTCTTGGAATACATTTCAGCTGGGAGAATCCCAGTAGATTTATCTGCAGATATTCTATAGAATATTCCAACTTTAAGCTGCAAAATATGAAATGTTGGCAAGGACCTAAATGATATCACTCACACTTTGCTATTACATAGGTTCATATTTGTATCTAATCTGTACCACATCATTGGGGTCAAAGCAGATCTGTAGCCTCAGATAGAAGGGTGGATCATCAAAACATCTGAATTTCTCTACTTTTCTCTTTGAAAAGGGAATTGTATTATGTAAAAGAAATAGAGTTTTCTATTAAACTAAATATTTATTCTCTCTTGTTCACGTGTCCTTCCATGGTTTCTTTCTTTCCAATTAAGCAAATAGAAACACCTCTGTTCAAAACCAAACACAAAATGAAAACCAAGGAAACTTCATGTACAGGAGTCCCTGACTTATAACCACAATTAGGACCAGAATTTCCATTGCTAAACAAGGTGGTTGTTACGTGAGTTATATACACTTTTACAAACTGAATCACACAGTTGTTAAGCAAATCTGGCTCCCCCCATTGAGTTTACTTGTCAGAAGAAGGCTGGGAAGGTTGCAGATGGTGATCACATGACCCCAGGATGTTGCAAAAATAAATACATGCTGGTTGCCGAGTGCCTAAATTTTGACCTCGTGACCATGGGATGCTACAACAGTTGTAAGTGCAAGAACTGGTCGTAAGTCACTTTTTCAGTGCTGTTGTAACTTTGAACAGTCACTAAAGAAATTATTGTAAACTGAGGACTCTCTGTACATCATAATAGTATTTCCAACATGGCTAGAATTAGGAAACAAAATGTAAAAGGGAGCCACGTAGGGACTCACCACTGGTGTTAATTAGTTCCTTTGCAAGCCACAGAGCTGTGAGGATACTTGTCTGCCATTTAATTCTGTCCTTGCAGACCTCATTTTGCACAAGAATTCAACTCCCTCGACTTTTGCATGATAAAACCCTTTTCTGTCTGCAGTGATACTGCCAGGAATTATGATTTGCTGGGCTTTGTCAGCATCCTTAAGGATCTCTGTATCCCTTTCTTCATCCATCTTCCATGCCTGTGATTGTCCTGCAACTCGTTAGTCAATGTCATGAGCAGGGATACTCTATTTCACTTGGCAGGATAGAATTAATTGGCTAAAAAAATCTCAGCTGATTTAGTGTTTGAATTCTGCCACAGCAGTTTGTCCTGTGGTTCATCACTCAGTCAGCCAGATGTGTAGACTGGACTTGGCGTTTTTGGCCACTATCGAGTCCTTCCCAAGGGCCTGGGATAGGCAGGTGCGGTTCTTGGATGGCGTTAAAGGCCTCGTCGCGGGAGGCCAGCTGTTCCGAGCAACGCCGCCTTTTGCCATCGACTGACGGCAACTTTGTCGATGCCAAGGTGTTCAGGGGGTGCTCCAGATGTTTTGGGATTGCACCCACGGCCCCCATCGCTATTGGTACCACCTTTGCCTTCTTTTGACACAGTCGTTCTATTTCTATTTGCAGGTCTTTGTACTTCGCGATTTTCTCCAGCTCTTTCTCTTCCGTTCTGTTTCTCCAGATCCAGATTCGCCACATCCACTATCCAGACATTTTTGTCTTTCTTACTGACAATTGTTAACTCTGGAGTGTTATGTGGCAGGTGCCTGTCAGTTTATATATTATTTATGTATTATATAATATGCATTATTCTCCCCAATCACCACTGACTGGAATCCTTTCTCCAAGCAAACAACATAAAACTATGCCATCCACCCCTAATCCTCTGAGCCGAACCAGAAGGATATCATGATCAATGGCTCTGAAAGCTGCAGGCTGATTTTTCATTAAGATTGATTTTGTCCATGTATAGGGCTTGCTAAAACTGAAACTTACTGAGTGACCTTACATAAGTTGTCACAAGATACTATAAAATCTGCTCATTCTTTTAAAAGGATCACTTAAGAGAACCATCCCCCTGTAAAGGTGCTACCTGTCAGTCCTTCACATACTTTTATCCCAATGAACTATGTAACCAGTCCATACTTTTAATTCAATTTATCCAAGAGTGACAATCATGCCCTAAGCTAAGGCACTGTGCTAGAGGAATGTTCCATTTGCAGCACAAAAGACCAAAAACTAAACCCAACCCTATTCACATGATTATGTGGCTCCTTGAAGTTGGGTTTATGCAACTGAGCCACCATAATACAAATTTAGATTCTTACCTGTTTCTCACTCATGGCATAAAGATATTGCACATCAGGGCTTAACACTAAATCCCGCAAAATTGAGCTGCCTTCATGGGCCACCACATTCTCATATTGTAAGGCTGAACGTCCAATGGGGCTGGCAGGATCAACCAAAATCTGAAAGAAACAAGGAACATGTAAGAAACACAAACAATAATGCAATTTTTGCAACATTAACATGAGTTACATTTCTTAGATTGCAAAGATATAATATTGCAGTTCTATGCCAGAACAAGTAGTCCTCACTGAATTACCATGCAGTCAGTTCAAAGTTACAAGGGCACTGAACAAGGGAAACTTATGACCAGTCCTTGTAGCTGCAGCATTTTAACATCCCCACAGTCCTGTGATCACAATTCAGGCACTTGGCAATGGCACCTGACTGACAATTATATCAAGTGCTATGTCCACTGGTCACATGATTGCCATTTATAACCTTTATTGCTTATTTCCAACAGTCAATGGGGAAGCCAGCAGGAGATCACAAATGGCAAACATGTGACCATGGGATGTTGAAACCACATGCAATTTGCCTAACAATAGCAAGTGGGACTTTTATTTATTTGTTATTAAATTTATTTGCCGCCCGACTCACTGTCAGGGACTACTGCAACTGCCATCATAAATCAGCACAGTCACATGATGTCACACTTTACTACATTGCTTTCTAAAGGAGTTGCCAATCCTAATTACCATCATTAAGCATTTCATATATTCAGTCTTTTCTATGTCATTTACTATTTTATCCATGTCCCTAGAAATGTTGTAGTTTCTGATCCTATCAATTGCCTGATAACTGAAAAAGTAAAATTAATGTGAACATCCAACTGCACCATCATAAGACAATGTTTTGCTTGGCACTGGAAAAGCAGAAAATGAAGAAGCCTGGTTTGCTTAAATAAAAATATTTGTTTAACATTTCCTTTAATAGGAAAGAGTTAATTATCAATCTCATCTGGCCAATTAACAATTTCTCTGCCATTTTAAGTATCTTTATCCGAGTTGTCATTTTTATGTATTTCACAATCAAAACAAATATCTCCGTTTGCTTCTCATTTAAGATTTGATATATTTGCATACATCTTTCCATTATTATGAACTCTGAATGCACTAAATTAATGAATTTTAAAAGATGAAGTAGGCAATTACTAGATAATGTTAATATCTCCAGAAAAAGTGCAAATAGCTGGTAAGAAGTATGTTGAGCATTGCTGACCGCCAACTTGTAGGAAATATAAAAATCCTTTAATTAGGCAAATTTTCTGTTATCCATCTCTACCAACAGATTGGATGAAAGAAGAATGGCTGCTAAAAAATTTTAATTTACTGTGAACTTCAGCCTCTCTTGGTGTAGCTACAGGAACTACTCCAAGTTAGTTCCAGCAATAAGATTTTTCTCTCATGTATCGTTCTCTTCTATGAATCATTATAGCCTACTACTGTGTTCTTTTTTGCCAGAGCAATCTCACATTTACCAATTCTCATCATTTACTATCTTGCATATTTGTTTGAATCATTCTTGGAATTAATTATCTTCCTTCTTTTAATGATTAATTATGTATGCTTTGTTTTAGCCAGCTTTTCTTATCCAATGAACTTTTCAACAGCCTACAGCATTGCTTCAACAGCAACAGTATTGCTTTTGAAATGCTCTCAAGTGTATCCAGAAGGTGAAGAAACTAGGCACTAACAACCTATGAAAGTATCAACGCAAAGAGGGAACTTAATGAGAGCCAATAGAATGAAGATAAATTTTATCATCACTTTGGTATTACAATCAAGGACCCATGTATTCTATTACAAGTTATATTTCATGAAAGGTGTGAGGGTCAATCAGCATATTTGTTCCAGGCACAGCAGGGATATAGCAAATGCTCTAATCCTATTAATAACATTGACAATAAATCTTATCCAAAAAGACTTGCTTTCATTACAGAGGAAATGACTGCATTAAAAGGCATCATAAGATCATATTCAACCCGTGACAGGGACAGAACATAACAAGGTTAATTCTCTTCATTCAGCTGCCATCAAGAGGTTCATAATGCATCATCTTTATCTATTTGCCCTGATAGTGTTTTCCTTTTTGATATTAAAATACCTAGAAGCCAACTTGAAAAAAAATGAAACACAGAAAAAATCAAAAATAACCTTATCCCATCTCACCTGAAATCTGGTTTCAATCATCTTCTGGTCTTACAATATAACTAGATAAAATTATATCATAATACTTTAAATGAGCATTTAAATTGTATATGGTCCCTTCAGTGTTCAGAATGGATTGTCATTTGCAGATTATCAATGGTGTAGAGATAGTGGGTGGCTCCATTCTCCCATATACTAGAATCTGGGGTCACGTAATAAAAATGAAAAGTTCAGAATGGACAAACAAAAACATTTTGTCATAAAATGAACAATTTTGCCTCCTCAAGATGTGGTGTTTTCCATTAATTGGCATGGTTTTAAAAGAGAACAAAACAGATTCATAGAGGACATAGTCAATAGGTTTGTTGTTGTTTAGTTACTAAGTTGTGTCTGACTCTTGGTGACCCCATGGACTGCAGCACACCAGGCCTCCCTGTCCTCCACTGTCCTTTGGAACTTGCTCAAACCCACACTAATTGCATCAGTTATGCTACCTAATCATCTCATCCTCTGCCATCCCCTTCTCCTTTTGTCTCAATCTTTCCCAGCATCACATTCTATTCCAATGAGTCCTCTCTTTGCATTAGGTGGTCAAAGTATTTGAGCTCAAGGTATTTTTATGCTGCCTTATACAGATGCAACATGCCCTTTTATTCTAGCTGGTTGGAAGTATCAGCATAAAGCTACTACTGTGTTCATTTTGCATTTGTGGATTTTCTATGTTTGGCAAATGTAAAAAACATAACAGAGGACTACATAAGTCCTGTGTTTGATTCATGTTGTTTTACATTCTTACATTCTATTCCCTATAAATTACTACTACTTAAATAATAAAGCTAAGTGACACTGGACAATTGTTGTCCAGTCATTCAATTGTGTCTGACTCTTTGCAATCCCATGGATCACAGCATTCCAGGCCTCCCTGTCCTACACTGACTCCCAGAATCCATCCAAATCCAGTGCCCATCATGTCTACAATGATCTACTAAACATCTCATCCTCTGCTGTTCCCTTCTCCTTTTACCTTCAATCTTTCCTGTCATCACAATCTTTTCCAATGTGTTCCCTCTTTGTATTAGGTGGCCAAAGTATCTGTCCTTCCAATGAGCAATCAGGGTTGATTTCCTTTAGGAATGACTGGTTTGATCTCCTTGCAGTCCAAGG